>PVKV010021427.1:0-37562 GCA_004027835.1 Alouatta palliata
TTTTTTTTTTTTTTTTTTTTTTTTTTTGGCAAGCTGTGTCTCTGTTGCCCAGGCTAGAGTGCAATGGAGTAATCTCGGCTCACTGCAACCTCCACCTCCCAGGCTCAAGCCATCCTTCCACTTCAGCCTCCAGAGTATCTGGCCTCCCAGGTTCAAGCGATTCTCCTGCCTCAGCCTCACACAACAAACGTTCCCCGGGGCGGGGCGTGGTGGACAGTGGGGAGGGTTCGTTCCGTCCTTCCCTGCCATTGCCTCCGCTGCGGGCGTTCCTCCAGGCCTGCCGAGGGCGCTGCGGGTACGGGGCCGCGCCGCTCTGGCCGACGGGCGGGCAGGGAGGCGCCTCGGTGGCGGTGCGCTGTCCAGCATTTCAGCAAGCGGCGGCGGCACCCGCGGGGAGGCGGAGGGCGCGGGGCCGTGGGGGCCGTGGGGGCCGTGGAGCTGCCCTGCCCAGCTCAGCCCAAGCGAGGCGGCAGCCCGGACCGGCGGGACCCGAGGGCCTGGCCACACCGCGCGGCAGATCGCGGCGGTCAGCGGGGAGGTGAGAGCGCCTGTGGGGCGGGGGCATCTCCCAAAGGGGCTGGGGCTGGGTGGAAACCCGGGCCTCCCAGCGCCCCCGGGGTCTGCAGGCCCTCCGAGCAGAGGGGCAGTGTGGGGGGACAGCGAGGGTGTCTATCCGGGAGTGCCAGGCACCCGGAGAGCAGAGATGAGGGACGTTCATTTCACTGAGAGGGATGGAGACAGTGGGGACACTATGGGGTCATGGGCAGGAATCCCCTGGGCATAAATGACCATGGCGTGGTCCATGAGGGTGCCAGGAAGGCCCTCAACTGCAGTCCCACTGAGCAGAAGGACCTGCTCCCCAGGGAAGGGAGAGACCGATGCAGGGACCCCGTGGAGATGCTGGTCACTGGCCCGGGTGGAGGGAGCAGGCCCCCACCTGGATGCTGGGCCTCTGTCCAGCAAGAGGTGCCAGCCCAGGGGACAGCCTGGCCCCTTTCCCAGCTGCCCAAATGCCCCTAGGGAGGCAGGAGCTGGCAAGGAGAACTGGGTTTCACACAGGATGGCATTTAATCTTGCACTGGGAAGAGGATGGAGGACACAGAAGAGAAAATAGCTACTAGAAGTTTGTGGGGGTTCTCTGTGCACACCCCCTACCCCAAATGCCCAGAGAGAGTTTCTAGAGCCCAGAGTTAGCCCAGCCCCAGAGCGAATTCCTGGTAAAGAGGAGAACTGAGAAAAGACGCAGTCTCTGCCTTGCATCCGCCTCCCCCTCCCTCCCAGGGCTTCTGCCTGGACAGTGTTGAAGCCTCCTGCAGTTCCTGCTCCTGACAGCAGATCCATTGTGGGGAGAGATTTAGGGGGAGCAAGGGAAGGTTGTACCAAGGTCTGACCTGGTACTTCAATGCCTGTTCCCTATTCCAGTCATAACTTCTTGTTGCCCTAAGACCTCACTCACCCTAGCATCGGGGGCTTGGGCTGGTCTTTTGTCCCATGGCAAGAGAAATGGCAGGTGCTGGGCTTTGATGGAGAGATGTGCACCAGTTCCTCTGTCGAGGGGGCATCTTAAGGTCATGGCCCCGGCTTGTGCCACCTTCTTCCTCAGCCAAAAATAGGACCCAGCTGGCTAGGAAATTGTTCCCACACAACACTAGCTTTCTGGTTCCTTAACTTTATACCCCATCCCACTCTCCTGTGGGGTGGAGGAGGTATTCTTGAAGAGTGACTAAAGAGTCAACTGGGTTTTAAGAGGTGGGGATATGTGGGTTGGATGTCATGGACTCTGATGTCAGAAAGACAAAGGATCAAATCTAGGTTATGTGACCTCAGGTAAGCCATTGACCTTTCTCAGTCTGTTTCCAGTCGGCAAAGCAGGTGTGGTGTTAGCAATGTCTACTTTGCTGTTGAAGGAAATAATCTGGATAAGGGATGGGAGACTACTTTTATGGTATAAAATGCTGGGTGCGTGTTAGTAAATAGGAGACAAGTAAGAATTGCTTAAAGAAGAGCTGGATGAATGTGGAAGAGTGTTCAGTGATATTTGAAGCATATTTTTCTGTTCCCAGAGGAGAGGAACATTGGTTGAGGGCCTCATAGCCAGCTCCATGCTGGGCACAATGCAACGGTTGACTCAGCTAATCCTCCTGGAAGCTTCACAGGGAAGGCATCACTGTCCCTATTTCATAGCTGAGAAATGAGGCTTGAGTGACTTTCCCAAGGTCATGAAGCCACTCACGCTGTCCTCCTGGAGGCAGGAGAGTTACTGATGACCTGTCCCATCCTCTGTTTATCAAGGCCCAGTTCAATGCCAATGTCTTGATTCATGATGCCAGCTTTACAGGTGGGGAGCCTGAGGGAGATGGATGAGGGTGTACAGTGCAGTGAGGAGGTGACTCCTGCAAGGTCACTGGGATACTTGGAGGTAGAATATGCTTTGAACCAGCCAGCTGGGTGTCTCTACCCCTGTCACGCCTGCCAAAGGGGGAGTCTGGATCTGACAGTCCCATCTGCTCACTACTGCACTCACTTTGCATCTCCTTTGCCTGCCAACCTCTTGCTGACCTCTACAAGCCAGTGACTGCCCCTTCCTTTCTTAGTGGGTCACCCTCACCTCCTGAGATGGTCCATGGCCAGAAGTGGCTACTGGCGCTGCTGGGTTCAGCCTCCCTTCCTGACTGTTCTCCCTCCTCTGCCCATATTTTATTACCATCCCCCCCACCAGGAACAAAATCATGGCTTTTCCTGTCTCAGAAGCCTGCTAGGGGCACTGATGGAGAGGTTAGGGGAGCCCAGCCCCTCTTCCTTCACTCCTATACATACACTGAGCCTCTGCCCATGGTCCTGTAACTTCACATACATGATCTCATCTCTTCCTCATGTAACCTGGAGCCAAAGGTACTGCTGTCTCCCTTTCACAGAGGAGCAAACCAAGGTCTGAGAGTGTGATGGGACTTTCCCAAGTCACAGAGCAAGGTCTTAGTGCAACCCAAGTCCACTGCCTCAGGACCCCCAGGATGACTTCCACAACACCACTCTGTCCCCAGTTCTCCAGGCTCTGCAAGGTGAAAATCAACCCAGGCACTGTAGGCCGGTGAGCGTTGGAGGGGTGGGTGGCAAGTGCTGGAGGCAACTGAAGGACACTTGAACAGGAGTCCAGGACCTTCTTTCTGGGCCTATCTCTGATCCTGGCTCCCTGTATGACCTTGAAAGGGGTCTTTCCCATCTCTGGGTTTCAGTGCCCCCAATCCTAAAATGATAGGGTTTAATGCCAGGTGTGGCGGCTCACACCTGTTATCCTAACACTTCAGTTCAAGACCAGCCTGGGCAACAGAGTGAGACGCCCCCTCTCTAAAAAAATTGTAAAAAGAAGGCTGCTCTCCTCTGAACACCACTTTTCCGAGCTCCTTTCTCCTCACTCAGCCTCCTGCCCCTCAGCGAGTCCCCACTCCTGATCCCCTCCCTCTCCCCTCATTGAACCCTCCCCTGTCTCTGAGCCCTCCACTCCTTCACTGAGCCAAGGTGTTGGAACTGAGAAGGCACTTCGCCTTCATTTCTTGCAGTCCCTCCCACTCAGCCTGGACTCATTTGCACACTGACCCAGTCCCTCTGCAGGGCTTGCCTCCTGTCTTTTCTTTCTTTCTTTATTTTTTGAGGTGGAGTTTTGCTCTTGTTTCCCAGGCTGGAGTGAAATGGCGCCATCTCAGCTCACTGGAACCTCTGCCTCCTGGGTTCAAGCGATTCTCCTGCCTCAGCCTCCTGAGTAGCTGGGATTACAGGCATGCACTACCACACCTGACTAACTTTGTAGTTTTAGTAGAGATGGGGTTTCTCCATGTTGGTCAGGCTGGTCTTGAACTCCCAACCTCATGTGATCTGCCCGCCTCAGCCTCCCAAAGTGCTGGGATTACAGGTGTGAGCCACCAAGCCTGTGCCTGACCTCTCTCTTTTTTTTTTTTTTTGAGACTGAGTCTTACTCTGTCACTCAGACTGGAGTGCAGTGGTGCGATCTCAGCTCACTGCAACCTCCGCCTCCCGGGTTCAAGCGATTCTCCTGCTTCAGCCTCCCTAGTACCTGGGACTACAGGCATGCACCACCACACCTGGCTAATTTTTGTGTTTTTAGTAGAGACAGTTTTGTGACGTTGGCCAAGCCGGTCTCAAACTCCTGACTTCAGGTAATCCACCCGCCTCGGCCTCCCCAAGTGTTAGAATTAAGGCATGAGCCACCGCACCTGGCCATGCCTCCTCTCTTTACAACACCAGCTGCAAACTCAGTCTTATTTTCCCCAAAATTCCATGAATAAGCCTCAATCACCTCACCTCTACTGCTTTCCCAGTACCATGCCTGTGGTCCTTGGGGGCCTCCTGGGCTCTGGTGAAACACCCTGGAAGGTGTACGGAAGACATCTTGGTGTCTCTGCTGCTAACCTCAAATTCTGGGCCAGAAAGGACTCTAATCTTTCTTCAACCAGAGTCCTGGGATCTCTAGGTGGGCACTGGGCCTGTTTAGCCCTATTGTCCCCTTTAATTAAGACCCAAGTCTGTAGGTGACATGGGACAGGTGAATTTGAAATCTCAGCTCCAATAAATCAAAGCTTGAAACACTGGAGGTGACTTCTACCTGCAGTGATGGCACTGCAGGCTTTCTAACATACAGATTTACAGGGCAGAGAGACGTTTAAGTCTTGGGACTGACAGGGCCTTTGTGGGTTGGGGGGATCATCTTATGAAAACCCATGTTTTAATTTTTTTTGAGAGAGCAGCTCAGTCTGTTGCTCAGGCTGGAGTGCAGTGGCACAATCAGAGCTCACTACAGCTTTGACCTCCTGGGCTCAAGCGATCCTCCCACCTCAGCCTCCTGAATAGCTAGGACTACAGGAATGCACCACCACACGCAGCTATTATTGGTTTTTTTGGAGATGGAGTCTCAGTATGGTGTCTTGGCTTCCCAAAGTGCTAGGATTATAGGCAAGAGCCACCACACCCATCTAAGAACAGCTTTTGACGAGTGGGGAAGAGTCAGAAGAGTGGGGAAGAGTCAGATGAGGGGAAGGGAAGGCGTTTGGGAGGCAGAGTGAGGGGCAGTGGGTTCAGAAAGGAGAAAGGGGTCAGAGAGAGAGAGAGAGAGCACACGGGAGGCCCAGGAGAACAGAGGGGACTATGACAGGGAAGGGCTTGTTACCACCAATTACAGACCCAGCCTGGCCCAGCCTAGGCATTCACTATTGCTTAGCACCTGCTGATACCTCTGGGGTGCTGCCCCTCTGCCCTCTTCTGGGTCATGAGCACAGGAGGGCGACATCTCCATGCCAGAAGCTCAGCCTGTGGGCCCCATGTCATCTAGAATAGGGTTCTCAGAGGGCCTGGGTGGGTGAGGCAGGTTCAGGCTGCTTCGCTGACTGTTGGCCTAGAAGACAGGCCCCCTCCCTGCGGGGCCATGTGTGCATTGGCTCCAGAGCAGTCCTCGCCCCCTCAAGGACTCCTCCAGAGCCTAAAGCCGCCGGCCTGTCCGTCTGCAGCACTGCTTCCTCGGCAGTCAGCCTGGCCTCAGCCTCAGCCGCCCCCGCCCTGGCCTCCTGCCCACTGCTGAGACTGCTGTGCTGGTGGAAGCTAGCGGATGGTGCCGCAGCTCCCTCAGCATCCTGCCGGGGCCTCTGAGGGCTGTGAGGAGGCTTGGCCTGTTTACCCAGACCCCAGGATCCAGGCAACTTCCTCAGCCGAGCCCCTCCTAATCCAGCACTCCTCCCCACCACCATTTCCCAGGACTCCCCAGGATAGAGACAGGTTAGATTCTTAGAATCAAAAGAATGGCATATCTTCAGCCTAGGCAACATAGCAAGACCTCAGCTTGCTAAAAAATTAAAAAATAAGCCATGTGTGGTGGCACGTGCCTGTTGTCCCAGCTCCTTGGGAGGCTGAGGTAGGAGGATTGCTTGAGTCTAGGTTATAGTATACTATGATTGCACAACTATACTCCAGCCTGGGCAACAGAGTGGGACTCCATCTCCAAAAGAAGAAAACACATACACACACACACACACACACACACACACACAGAATGGCATACCTTCATTGTACAAGTCTTGGGAAATGCAGAAACCAAGGAGAAAATAGAAAATATCCGTAGTTCCACCACCCAGAGACAACCACTTTGAATACGGTATGGTATTTCCTTGTAGGCTTCTTTCCATGTGTCCATAGGTACTTAGAGTTAAATAACCAGAAACACGTGGCTGAGGGAGTTCTGTGGCTGTTTTTACTCTATCATGAGCATTCACTGATGTCTTTAAAGACTCTTAGCCAAGCGCAGTGGTTCACACCTATAATCCCAGCACTTTGAGAGGCCAAGGTGGGCTGATCACGAGGTCAGGAGTTTGAGACCAGCCTGACCAACATGGTGAAACCCCATCTCTACTAAAAATACAAAAATTAGCTGGGCGTGATGGCGTACGCCTGTAATCCCAGCTACTCAGGAGGCTGAGGCAGGAGAATCGCTTTAACCTGGGAGGCGGAGTTGCAGTGAGCCGAGATCACAACACTGCGTTCCAGCCTGGGCGACAGAGCGAGACTCCATCTCAATAAATAAATAAATAAGTACTCTTTAGGGCCAAGTTTGGTGGCTCACCCTTGTAATCCTAGCACTTCGGGAGGCCGAGACAGGAGGATCGCTTGAGCCCACGAGTATGAGACCAGCCTGGGCAACACAGTGAAACCCGATCTCTACTGAAACAAAAAATAAATAGATAAAAATTAGCCAGATTTGGTGGTTCACGCATGTAGTCTCAGCTACTCAGGAGGCTGAGGTGGGAGGATCGCTTGAGTCTGGGGGGTTCAAGGCTGCAGCAAGCTGAGATCGCACCACTGCACTCCAGCCGGGGCGAGAGAGTGAGACTGTTTCAATAAATACATAAATAAATATTCTTCAAAAAGCGTATTTTTAATGGCCTTATAAAGGCTGGGTAGGCTGGGCAAATGCTGTAATCCCAGCATTCTGGGAGGCCAAGGCGGGCAAATCATCAGGTGAGGAGTTTGAGACCACCTGGTCAACATGGTGAAATCTCATCTCTACTAAAAATACAAAAATTAGCTGGGCATGGTGGTGGGAGCCTGTAATCCCAGCTACTTGGAAGGCTGAGGCAGGAGAATTGCTTGAACACAGGAGGTGGAGGTTGCGGTGAGCCGAGAAACCTCCTGGTTAGATTCAGGAGATAGAGAGTTATCAGATGTGGACATAGCACTGGACAGGGGCAGGCCTGATAATAGAGGGCAGCCCAGTGGGTGTGGTCAGCCAGGGGAGGCCTTGAAGGACCCTGAAAACCGCAATAAGAACTAGATTTTTTTTTTTTTTTTTTTTGAGACAGCTTCTCACCATCAGGTAGGCTAGAGTGCAGTGGTAAGATCATAGCTCACTACACCCTCCAATTCCTGGACTCAAGATATTCTCTTGCCTCAGCTTTCAAGTGGCTGGGATGAGAGGCCTGTGCCACCACATGCAGCTAATTTTTTAATGTTTTTGTAGAGGCAGGGTCTCGCTATGTTGCCCAGGCTGGTCTCAAACTTCTGGCCTCAAGTGATCCTCCCACCTCAGCCTCCCAAAGTGTTGGGATTACAGGCATGAGCCACTGCACCCGTCAAGAGCTGGAAATTTATTCAGAAAGCAATGACAGTCATATGCTCTGGGGCAAGGCCATAAAATGCTCAGATTTGCACTTCAGGAAGCCCCCTCTGGCTGCAATGGGGTAGGAGGGAGAGAGGGAGAGAAAGAGACCAAGAGCAGAGAGGCCAGGGAAGTGTCTGTCTGCCTGTTCATCTGGGCAGAAGGTGATGGTACCACTGTCAGAGGAGCGGGCTTCAAGACTGGCAGAATCTCCAAGCCACCCCTTCTCCCATCAGGGCCCCAAAGGGGGCTTCTGGGGAGACAGACAAGCTGGAACATTCAGGGGGTCCTTCCTCGGGGCAGTCCTGTCTTCCCTCTCTGTCAAGCCCTGTCTGACACATATGCTTTGGTCCTTGCGACCCATCCATCATTGTCCCCAGAGCACCTCTCTCTTCCCTGCCTCTCAAATGCTCTCTTCTCTCTCCTGCTCTTCAGACATCAGAAAGCAGAGATGGTCATTCATTCACTCATTCGTTCATCACACAGCGGCAGCTACTCCCCACTTAAAGGTGCATGAACACATTGTCCTCCCCAAGCCCTGTGCTAGGCACTAGGTAAAGAGGGGAGAAGCAGGAGCCGGGCACCGTGGCGTGCACCTGTGGTCCCAGCTACTCAGGAGGCTGACGCGTGAGGATTGCTTGAGCTCAGGAGTTTGGGGCTGTAGTGCGCTATGATCACCCCTGTAAATAGCCAATGCACTCCAGCCTGGGCAACATAGTGAGATCCTGTCTCTAAAAAAATGGGAGGACCAGGACAGTTCTTGAGCCCAAGCATCCCTGGAAAATGTTTTGAGATGGACTAGGGGTTATGTAGGAGCATTCTAAGGGCTGCGGGGACACTGGTGTGGGGAAGTTCTACCTGACCTGGTTGACTTTGGTTAACTTTTGAGCCGGCATCACAGATGGACCTCATAGAATGAGTGCAGGTTTGCCAGGGGGAGGCACAAGGAGGCAGGGTGCTTTTGGCAGGAACAGAGAGGAGGAGGCAAGAGCACCAGGCGCTTGGGAACCGTGTGGCTGGAGTGCCAGGGTCTGGGTAGAGAAGCTGAAGCCCAGGGTTGGAAACAGGGCCCTCCCAGTGGGGGGCTCTTAGTGCCAGGCAGTCTAGCCTTTGTGGACAGCAGAGAACACCAGGAATGTTCCCAGTAGGTAAGTGCATGGCCAGAGCTGTTCCAGGAAGGTCACCCTGAAGAGCGGGTGTGATTTGGACAGATGGAGACAACAGGGGGCCTGCGGTGTGTTTTCAGGACATAGATCATAAGGCTTGGGGCCTTTCCCCTCCTCTCCGCTGCTCAGCCCAACCTGGACACCCAGAACTGCTGCAGTCATGGTTCCTAGGTGCAGAGGTATCTCCCCAAGTTCTGTTTGTTTTTTGTGTTTTATTTTGAGGAAGAGTTTCGCTGTTTTCCAGGCTGGAATGCAATGGTACGATCTCAGCTCACTGCAACCTCTGCCTCCCTAGTTCAAGTGATTCTCCTGCCTCAGCTTCCCAAGTAGCTGGGATTACAGGCATGTGCCACCATGCCCAGCTAATTTTGTATTTTCAGTAGAGACGGGCCTTCACCGTGTTGGTCAGGCTAATCTCAAACTCCTGACCTCAAATGATTCACCCGCCTCAGCCTCCCAAAGTGCTGGGATTACAGGTGTGAGCCACCATGCCAAGCCCCCTGCCCCAGTATTTCTAGAACAGTCTATGATTCCCAGGACTCACCCAAAATGACTGATTCCAAAAATTTTATTATTATTACTATTACTATTTTTAGAGATAGGATCTCACTCTGTTGCCCAGGCTGGAGTGCAGTGTTGCAATCTCGGCTCACCGCAATCTCTGCCTCCCAGGTTCAAGAGATTCTCCTGCCTCGGCCTCCCAGGTATCTGGGATTACAGGCACTACCATGCCCAGCTAATTTTTGTCTTTTTAGTAGAGACAGTGTTTTGACATGTTGCCCAGGCTGCTCTCGAACTCCTGACCTCAAGTGATCCACCCGCCTCGGCCTCCCAAAGTGCAGGGATTACAGGCATGAGCCACTGCGCCTGGCCAAAGTCTGCATTTTTTAAGGCTCCAAGGTGACCCTACATGCTAGAGTTGAGAACTGGTGTCTTATCGCTTTGCACATGCAGTTCCCTTCACCTGGAACACCCTTCCTCCCTCTTCCTCTGCCTCCCTGAGCACCAGGCTCTGCTCAGACCTCTTCTCTGTGTTGCCCTATTCCAACCTGAGTGCCCTCGAGGGCTGCTGCTTCCGTGGCCCACTTTACACCCCATTCTGTCTGGTGATTTACCTTTCCAATTCATTTAGCCTTTTCTGCAAGCCAGAGGCTGCTGCATGTGTTAACTTATTCAGTCCTCACAACATCCAACGAAGCAGACAGGTCATAGTTTGGGAAACGGAGGCACAGAGGGGTTAATAACATCACCCAGCTAAGAAGTGGTTGACCCGCAGAGGCTCCACCGAGGCACTGTGAGGCCCCACAGTGGCCGTTCTTTGAGGGCAGGGACCTTGCGGGATTCACTGTTGCAGGTCGTCAGTGCAAGCACAGGGCCTGGTATCTAGGAGGTACTCAATTTCCTCATCTGTAGGATGGGCTGAAGGAGAGCAGTTATCTCCCAGGGCTGCTCTGTAGCTTGGGGATATGAGAGGGATTGTGAGCTATAAGGTGTGTGGTGTGGATGGGGAGCAGTGGCAGAGGCTCCTGTTTTATTTATTTATTTATTTGCAACAGGGTTTTGCTCTGTCACCCAGGCCAGAGTGCAGTGGCACAATTATAACTCACTGCAGCCTTGAACTCCCAAGCTCAAGTGATCCTCCTGCCTCAGCCTCCCATGTCACCATGCCTGGCTAATTTTTTTTTTTTTCATTTTTAGTAGTGATGGGGGGGTGTCTCACTATGCAGCCCAGGCGGGTCTTGAAGTCCCAGACTAAGTAGTCCTCCCATCTCAGCTTCCCGAAGAGTTGGAATTACAGGTGTGATCCACCGCGCCCAGCCCTCTCTGGGATTTTGTTTCCCAGACAGGAGAACTTGTCCCTCCTCCGCCATGCGGTACTTCAGCCTGTTCCACAGAAATCAGCCCCTTTGACCCCGGCCTGGGGGTGGGTACCCTGATGGAGATTCTCAGATGATGGCGGAGCAGAGTGGAGACTTGGACACAGCCCTGCTGCAAGGGCAGCTCCCGCTCCCGATCTGACTGTAAGGAGCTCACCTGTTCCCAGAGCAAAGAGGACCTCCCTTCAGCATCCCCACCATTCCTACCTCCCACCCACCATTCCTCAGGGGCTGTGGGTTATTGTCAATGATGTTGTTAATTAGCTGCTTAATTAACTATTTAGGCTAATCAGATTAATTGACATTAATTGGTTGCCATTTGTCAAGGACCTTGAAAAGCTGTGCTTCTCTGAGTTGAAGTGTGTGACTGGTGCCAGGCAGGGGGAGTTGGGGAGGAGCCGTCACCGTGCTGAACAGCTGGGGGTATGCAGGTGGCAGGCAGTGGCAGTTCCAAGGCCACCAGGACCGCTGCTCAGAGATTGTGCACCTCCTGGTACCTCTCAGGGAGCACCAGCTTCTGAGTTCTGGCCTCTCACACCTTGGGACACACATAGCCTCTTCCTCTCCCTTAGTTGTTTAAGAAAAGGTTTGACAGGGACCGGGGAAAGACTGCGAAACTTTCCTTTTCGTAAAAAAAAAAAGAGAGAGAGAGAGAGATGGGGTCTTGCTATGTGCCCAGGCTGGTCTTGAACCCTTGATCTCAAGTGATCCTCTCACCTCAGCCTTTCAAAGTGCTGGGGTTACAGACATGAGCCACTGTGCCCATCTGAGAGACTTTCCTTCATCTCCAAAGGCTGTAAAGACCTCAGAGGGAGAGGGACCTTAAAATTCTAAATAAGCCGTGAAGTAAGTAGGTCACCACATAACAACTGCTAGGATGACGTACATATATTCAAAAAAAAAAAAAAAAACAGAAAACATGAGCAGTGTAGAGTAGATAAAATATGCAAAATATTAAACTATGATAAAATGATCAGATTTGCATTATTTAGTCAATTACAGCCCCCAAAACCCACAGTACATTTTTATGCCTGTTTTAAAACACAACTAACAGTTTTAAATTATAGCACTTGAAACAACAACAAAAAAAACTACTATGAAATGCATCCTACGTTTTGGGAAGAGAAAAAAAAAAGCCAACCCACTGAAAACTGGGAGTGTGCATGTGTCTTTAGAGCCATTCCCTGAAGATTAAATGGCTCCCATATTTAGTCCAATACTGGGCTGGGAGTTAGCCGCCTGCAGCCTTTCCTTTTTTGTGTGGTGGGGGGGGGGTTGTGGGGACGGAGTCTCGCTCTGTTGCCCAGGCTAGAGCACAACAGCGCGATCTTGGCTTACTGCAACCTCTGCCTCCTGGGTTCAAGCGATTCTCCTGCCTCAGGCTCCCAAGTAGATGAGATTTCAGGTGCCTGCCACCGCGCCCAGCTAATTTTTGTATTTTTAGTAGAGACGAGGTTTCACCATCTTGGCCAGGCTGGTCTTGAACTCCTGACCTTGTGATCCACCCATCTTGGCCTTCCAAAGTGCTCGGATTACAGGTGCGAGCCACTGCATCCAGCCCTTTTTTTTTTTTTTTTTTTAAGACAGGGTCTGATTCTGTTGCCCAGGATGGGGTGCAGTAGTGTTATCATAGCTCACTGCAGCCTCAAACTTCTAGGCCCAAATGATCCTCCTACCTCAGCCTCCCGAGTAGCTGAGACTACAAGCATGTACTGCCACCTCGGCTAATTCTTTTTGGTAGACTCGAGGTCTTGCTATGTTGCCCCGGCTGGTGTTTTATTTGAGACAGAGTTTTGCTCTGTTGCCCAGGCTGGAGTGCAGTGGCATAATCTCAACTCACTGCAACCTCCGCCTCCTGAGTTCAAGTGATTCTCCTGCCTCAGCCTCCCTAGTAACTGGAACTACAGGCATGTGCCACCACACGCAGCTAATTTTCTGTATTTTTAGTAGAGATGAGGTTTCAGCATGTTGGCCAGGCTGGTCTCGAACTCCTGACCTCAGGTGATCTGCCAGCCTCAGCCTTCCAAAGTGCTGGGATTACAGGCGTGATCCACTGTGCCTGGTCCCAGGCTGGTCTTGAACTCCTGGGTTCAAGCAGTCTTCCCACCTCGGCCTCCCTAAGTGCTGGGATTACAGCCATGAGTCACCAAGCCTGGACAGGGAGCCTACAGTCTTATCTTGACTTTTCCACTGAGCCCCCGAGGGTCCCTTCCCCTTTCTGGGCCTTGAGTTCTTCAATGGTGAGTCCCTGGCCTGTCTTCCTGAGAGAGTGCTTACATGGAGCAAAGGAGGGGTGGATTTCCAGTACCCTGGAGGTGCATACAAATGTGAGAGGAGGGAAGAGGTTCATTTGGTGGGAGGGTCTAGTGCTCATCTTGGACGGGGGATTGCTTTCTAGGGAGGAGGGATTCCCCAGTTGGTGACAGAGGTTTTTAGCTTGAGAAGGGATGACATGGAGAGCGAATGTGGGGTCTCTCCCGCTCTCCCCCTTTACTGTCCAATTCTGCAGCCCCCGGGCGGAGGAAGGACCGGGAGAGACTGGAGGCTGTTGCCTAGTAACGACAAGCGCATCTGGATCGATGGCAAAGTCAGTGTTGCTCCAGCCCCCAGCCCGGCTCTCTTTGATCTCAGCCAGCCCAGCAGAAACCTGGGGGGATGCCCCGGGCAGCCAGCTTGATTGGAGCTGAGTCAATAGAGGGAATTTTCCATAATGAGATTGTACGGGCAGTGGAGGCAGCTGCCCCTGGCTTCTCCTGTCACCCTCCCCAGCGGGTGGAAGGGGCCAATTGTCTGTCCGTCCAGCACACATCCTTCCTGCTGATAGCTCTGGCCTAGGTAGGGGGTAGGGTTAGGGGTGGACATCACCATCCAATTTTGATTCTTGTCAGCCTTGCACTGCCAGGGACTCAGAGCCCAGCCCCACCTGTTAGGTTTTGAAGGGAAGGTGAGGGTTACAGAAAGACATACACACAGAAAGAGGGCAGCTCAAAGCAAATGCAGGGTGTTTGTTTGTTTGAGATGAAGTTTTGCTCTTGTCGCCCAGGCTGGAGTGCAATGGTGCAATCTTGGCTCACTGCCATCTCCTTCTCACAGGTTCAAGAGATTCTCCTGCCTCAGCTTCCCGAGTAGCTGGGATTACAAGCGCCCGCCGCACCACACCTGGCTAATATTTCTAGTAGAGACGGGGTTTCACCATTTTGGCCAGGCTGGTCTTGAACTGCTGACCTCAGGTGATCCCCCCTCCTCAGACTCCCAAAGTGCTGGGATTACAGGCGTGAGCCACTGTGCCCAGCCCCAAATGCAGGTTTTGTGTCCAGCATAAAACCTACAGAAGTAGGGGACCAGCCTAATGCCAGAGCTCACCGCTGCTTACAGCCTGGGGCAATTTACAGGTATGGGCGGGGGGAGTCTGGGCAGTCCGGCTTGCCCAACAGGATATTGATAAGATGTCCCAGTGATGAGGCGGTCTGGCAGGATGTGGTACTCCCTGCACTGTCTCTCTGCAGAATATCATTAAGAGGCAGGCTGTTTCTTCAGTTGGGCCTTTGTTCGCCTTGTGGTCAGGTGGTTAGGCGGGATATTTCTCACGGCTCGAACCCCGTGAAATGTTTCACTTTGACCAAGGTCTGCAAAAGAGCAAGGCGCTTACGAAATGGTGCGGTTTAGACTACCACCACCCCAGCCCTGCTAGTAGTATCCACACCTCTGACGCTTGGTCCAGATGAGGGAAACTGAGGCCCAGGAGAAAAAAAAAAAGGGATCTGATTATACAGCTTCTAGCCCATTGCGCCTTCCACTGCCTAGCTCCCAGGTCTGAGCCTGAGAGGGGGTTGGGATCTGATCCTGGGGGGAGGAGAAGGAGGTGATGAAAATGGGGGAAAGCACATAAGCTTCTCCAATTTCACTGCAGGGTCAGTGTTGAAGGCCAGCTCGGGAGGGTCCTCAGAGAGCATGGGCTTCTGACACACAGGTAGGTCTCCCTCCGTATCTCCCCAAGGCCATCTGATTTGCACCCTCCCGGGACACAGAGGCTGCCACCTGCCATCAGTGACAGCTCAGTCATAAGACTGTTCTTTCTTGGGCTAAGCTGAAGCTGTTTCTGTAGAACATCCCCTCCACCCCCAGTCTCCATTCTCACTCAGGCAGCCCCAGGGAAGCTGTCTGCTCCCGGTGGAAAGGCTTCGGACTCCCACAAGGCCACTGAGGGCCCTGACACAGAGCGGGAGGACTGAGTGAGGCAGGGATTCTTTTGTTCCGCTAGAATGCAGGCGAGAAGAGACCAAACCACTACTTGCTTATTTCATATCAGTTCTGGACTCTACAGATCTGTCTGCTGGGTTGAACTGGTCTGTATTGCTTTCTTTCTTTCTTTTTTATTTTGAGGCAGGGTTTACTGTGTTGCTCAGGCTGGAGTGCAATGGTAAAACCTTGGCTCAATGCAACCTCCGCTTCCTGGGTTCAAGTGATTCTCCTGCCTCAGCCTCCCAAGTAGCTGGGACTACAGGCATGCACCATCACACCTGGTTAATTTTCTTTTTTTGAGACGGAGTCTCGCTCTTGTTGCCCAGGCTGGAGTGCAGTGGCGTGATCTTGGCTCACTGCAACCTCCACCTGCCGAGTTCAAGCGATTCTCCTGCCTCAGCCTCCTGAGTAGCTGGGATTACTGAGTAGCCACCACCATGCCTGGATAATTTTTGTAGTTTTAGTAGAGACGGCCATGTTGGCCAGGCTGATCTCAAACTCCTGGCCTCAAGTGATCCGTCCGCCTTGGCCTCCCAAAGTGCTGGGATTACAGGCGTGAGCCGCCACGCCCGGCCTGTATTGCTTTCAGTATCCAGTGTTGCTTGTTCTGGTACCTTCCAGAGGTCTATCATGCTGATGTGCAGTGTCCCCACTGCCCTCTGTTGATCAGCCAGTCTGAGCTCCTGGCTTGGCTGGGTCTGTCCCATTTACAAGGCTCTGTATGACCTGCTCTGGGCTACTTCAATTTGCACTGATCTCACCTGAGCATTGTTACCTGTTCTCATGGCGGCTGCATTACCTGTACTGTGCATTCCTCTGGAGGGAGCAGACAGCAGAGGCCTCCTTGTCCCCGCCTTGTCCCTTGTCAGTGATGCTCCAGCCCCCGGCTGGCTCCTTTGATCTCAGCCAGCCCAGCAGAAACCTGGGGGGATGCCCCGGGCACCCTGCTCCATTGCCACCCAAACCTTTGCTCCAGGAACCCAGATCAAAGCCAACAAAGAGCGGAGCCTCGACCAGGCAAATCCTTCCTATCTATTCAAAGTCAGGGCTGGGGCTGAGCATGGTGACTCACACCTGTAATCCCAGGACTTTGGGAGGGCAAGGCGGGTGGATCACTTGAAGTTAGGAGTTCGAGACCAGTCTGGCCAATATAGTGAAACCCCGTCTCTACTAAAAATACAAAAAATTAGCCTGGCGCGGTGGCACACACCTGTAATCCCAGCTACTTGGGAGGCTGAGCACTAGAACGGCTTGAACCCAAGAGATGGAGGTTGCAATGAACTGAGATCACGCCACTGCACTCCAGCCTGTGCAACACAGTGAGACCCTGTCTCAAAAACAAAAAACAAAGACAGGGCTCGACTCCAAGGCTTACAAAGTAGATGACCATGAGGCCCATGTAAATGTCAGCACATACATGGTCTAGGCATAGTGAGAGCAGTGACCAAGGACCTTTCCCTCCGTAGTTCCCAGAGATGATGGTGGTAAAACAAGTAGTGGGCTCCCTATCGGTGCAAACACAGGCTGGGTCTCAACAAACAGGTGGCTGCTCTGTTCCAAGCCCGGCACTGGGCATTAGGGAGATGGATGCCGATCAGCCTAGTCTCTGCCCTTGGACAGCCCTCGGTCAGCCAGGAAGCAAACAGTCATGCTAGATTGCTAGTAGTAGCCAAAGGGTAACAGCAGAGGCACGTCCCACCAGGAGGTCCTTCCAGGCAGTCAGGGAAGGCTTCACACAGGAGGTGATGCTTGAGCAGTGTTGCAGGATGAGTAGATGAGGAAGGACCTTCCAGGCATGAGGAACAGCGTGGGTCAGTGCATTCCTGGGTGGAGCGGAATGCCGTGTGGGGCTGGACAGGGACTAGCGTAGGGCTGGACACGTTGCCAGCCATGCCACCAGGACTTTCTTGCCCTTTCTGCCTTGCCGGCCCTGGGTAACCTCACCTTGGCCCTTGGAAACTTTGCCAGCACAGCCACCTCCGTGTCCCAGCACAGACTGAGACAGCAGGAAAAAGGGACAGCCCGAGCCCTGCCCAAGACTGAAAAGGGGAGAGTAGAAGAGGGACTACAAGGGCTGTGGCCAGAATGCAGAGCTGTAGTGCCCACACTTTTGCAGGCCAGGCTGCCTGCTCCTCTGGGAACCAGCCCTCCCACCCCCAGCCAGAGAGCCTGGGGGCTCTGGCCAAGATTTTCCTCCAGCTCCAGCAGGGGCGGCAGGAAGCTCCTGCTGCTGAATAATTGAAAGCAAGGCTTTCAGCAGCTCCCCTCCCCCCACCACATCTTCTGGAGGGTTGGGTAACAAACAGCCGTGCCAGCACCAGCGCCTCCCCAGAGACACTCCAAGGATTCACGGAGGAAGCTCACTGGACTAACCTCTCTCTGCTGGCTGCCTACGCCACCTCCTCCTACAGTGTCTTCTTATCCATCTTTTTTTTTTTTTTAATTTGAGACAAAGTCTCGGTTTGCAGTCTAGGCTGGAGTGCAGTGGCGCAATCTTGGCCCACTGCAACCTCTGTCTCCCGGGTTCAAGCGATTCTCCTGCCTCAGCCTCCCAAGTAGCTGGGATCATAGGGCCCCGCCACCACGCCTGGCTACTTTTTGTATTTTTAGTAGAGGGGTTTCGCCATGTTAGCCAGACTGGTCTCGAACTCCTGACCTCAGGTGATCCACCCGCCTCACCCTCCCAAAGTGCTGGGATTACAGGTATAAGCCACCATGTCTGGCCTATTACCCATCTCTACTGGTCTCTAGCAGTCTATGTGGGTTTGTATTTGTAAAAAGAACCATGATTGGGCTATGAGTGTTTGTACTGATTTAAAATGGTAATTATCGACCTGATCTGTTCCAATTTATACGCATCTATATTTCCTCCTGGTCTAACTCAGGTCTGTAATGGTTTAGACTGATTGGGGTAGTTCATGGCTGATAAAAGCTAACACTTAATGCATAGAGCTTGTCACCTGCGCAGGCGTTGCACTGTACACACATTATTCCTTTACTCCTTACCCTGAGATGGGGGTATTTATATTAACCCCATTTTACAGATAAGGAAGAGGTTAAGTCACTTAAGCATGCGTAGTAAGTGATTTGAACCCATCTGCTACTGGCTGATCGGCACAGGTCTGTCTTGGTTCATGTGGACTGGGATATCCTCTAGCGAACTTTCTCCAAAAGGCAGGGGTCTGAGGGCATCTGGCTACAAGAGAGAGCTGAGCACGGTGACTCACACCTGCAATCCCAAAGCTTTGGGAGGCCAAGGCAGGAGGGTTGCTTGAGTCTAGGAAGAAGCCCCTAGGGGAATGGGTGCTGTACTCTCCCCTCGTCCCCGACAAGAGAGGCTTCTGAGCCCCAGGGGCTCCTGAATTGGTGACGGGGTGCTGTCCGTGGTGCTGAAGGGCTGCGACGCGCCAGAGAGATGAGGAGCAGGGAGTAGTTTGCTCATTCCTGTAATCGCAGTGCTTTGGGAAGCCAAGGCGGCAGGGATCACTTGAGGCCAGGAGTTCGAGACCAGCCTGGGCAACATAGTGAGACCCTGTCTCAACAATAATAATAATTGATAATAATAATGACCTCTAGTGCCATTTATGAGACATTCATTGCATACTAGGTAGTGAGGCAATTCCCATGCATTAGTCCTTTACAATAAACCTATGAGGAAGACACTATTATTAATTAGTTTCATTTTACAGGCAAGGAAACTGAGGCCCAGAGAGTTGAAGTCACGTGCCATAAGTCTCTCGGCTCATGAATTCCCAAAGAGCACTGTCCTGTCTCCCTCTCAAATCACGGGTCCCCAAGGCAGGGCCAGGTCTCCTCCCAGACCCATCTGTGGTCCACTTCTCACTATAGCCCATTCCCTCTCCCCCAGACCTGACCAGGTCACTACCAATCTGAGCATCTTCTCCCTCTGAGCCTTAGGGTGAATACTGACCTCATTAGCTGAGAGGCCTCTGTGCCTGTCAGCAGCTGACTTTCCGGAACAGGCTGGACCCTGCAGTACAGATGGGCTGTTTCACCTTCAATTAATCACTCACAGGTAGCGGCATCCAGTTTGTGGGACCTTCCATCCATGGCCAGGCTTGCTCGGGACACCCAGGCTTGGGCATGTGGGAGGGAGACAAGTCCCAGGACCTAGCCATGAGGCTTGGAAATCAGGCCTCTAGGCCTTTATCCACTTCCTGGTTTGCAGAAAAGGGAGTGTGCCCCTTTGGCAGGCATTAAACTAAGGCTTCATGACTTAATCTGCACATGGATTTGGCTGGCTCCAGCATCTGGCCTTGCCCTTAGGATCTGACCCAATGCCAGGGACAACCTCAGTGGAGCTCTAAGGGCGGCTGGTGGGGCCTGGGCTCCTGGCTGTATCAGCAGAAAGGAAGTGGGCTGAAGGTCTGGTGCCACACATTTATATATGTATATGTTTATTTATTTGTTTATTTTTTAAGATGGAGTTTCGCTCTTGTTGCCCAGGCTGGAGTGCAATGGTGCGATCTCGGCTCACTGCAACCTCTGCCTCCTGGGTTCAAGCAATTCTCCTGCCTCAGCCTCCCAAGTAGCTGAGATCACAGGTGCCCGCCACCACACCCAGCCAATTTTTGTATTTTTAGTACAGATGGGGTTTCATCATGTTGGTCAGGCCAGTCTCGAACTCTTGACCTCAAGTGATCCATCTATTTCAGCCTCCCAAAGTGCTGGAATTACAGGTGTGAGACACCGCGCCTGGCCTGGTGCCACATATTTAGAGTTAGTATTATCCAGACTTCCAGAGTAGGAAAGGACCCGTGCGGTCTTTGAGCCATTGTTCAGTGGGAGAAACAAGGGTGCAGAGAGGGGAAGGGACTTGGTCATGGTCTCACAGCCAATCAGTTGTAGGGTAAAGACGTCTTATGTGTTGTTCTACCTCCAAAGAAGGGTAGTGTCAGTGCCTCCAAGGACCAGACAAGTTAGGGTTAGGGTTAAGGTTATGGCTCTAGACTCCATATCTGCCTGCTTGTCCCTGCAAACCCCTCACCCTCAAGCACCCCCAATTTGTTCTCCATGTTCCCCATCGCAATAAATGGCTGCACCATCCACCTGGTCACCCAGGCCAGAGACCCACTGTCACCTAAGCTGCCTCCCCCATCCCACATCCAGTCAATTACAAACCCTGCCAGATTGGCCCATTTATTTCTTGAATCCTGGTCGTCCTCACCAGCTCTGGCAGTCCTGCCTCCTGCTCCCCTCATCCTTGCTGGGAAGCCTGACTTGGCCAACCAAGCAGGGCTATAGACACTTCTCCAGTTCTCTTTTATCACACTATGCTGCTGTTTACCTGTCAGTCTCCTGAACCAGTCTGTGAGCTTCTACAGAGCCAAAATGGAGTCATATTCCTCCCTACATTTGCAGCCTTTAATAAGGTGGGGCCCAGAGCAGATGCTGGGTGAGTGTTTGTTGAGTGTATGCATGAACATCGTTTCTATCTCATGTTTGAACAATTCCTGTAATAGGGACCTCATTCATCCTAGGACAAACTGCTTAGTTTTGTTTGTTTGTTTGTTTTTTGAGATGAAGTCTCCCTTTGTCACCCAGGCTGAATGAAGTGCATTTCTAACAAATAACACCAATACTACTGGTCCTTGGACTACCCTAAGAGGAACATGGTCCTCCTAAAAAACTCTTTAAAAACAAAACAGTTCTGGCCAGGTGTGGTGGCTCACACTTGTAATCTCAGCACTTTGGGAGGCTGAGGCGGGCGGATCATTTGAGGTCAGGAATTTGAGACCAGCTTGGCCAACGTGGTGAACCCCGTCTCTACTAAAAATACAAACATTAGCTGGGCGTGGTGGCGTGCACCTGTAATCCCAGCTACTCAGGAGGCTGAGGCAGGAGAACTGCTTGAACCTGGAAGGTGGAGGTTGCAGTGAGCTGAGATTGTGCCACTGCACTCCAGCCTGGCAACAGAACAAGACTCCTTCTAAAAAAAAAAAAAAAAAAAATTGAAAAACAGCTATTTCTAGACCAGTGCCCACCTCCCCCTAATTGGTGGTCCATACTTGGGCTGTATCAGGAGGACCTGGGGGACATGAGCAATTTCATCCCCAAAGACTTCCATTCAGTAGATCTGGGTTGGTTCCCAGGTAGCACTGACATATGAAATATAGGGCACCCAGTTAAATTTGAATTTCAGATAAAGGAATAATTTCTTAGTAGAAGTATGTTCCAAATATAAAATTCGGATTTAATTTAACTGGGTATTCTGTGTTCCTATTTGCCAAATCTGGCAATGCTAGCTAAACATTGCTACTTCTTAACAAGCCTCTCAGTCGATTCAGCCAGGTTTGACCTAAATCCTCGACAATCCTTCATATATTTGAAGCCAGGTATTCTGATCACCTGTGTATTCTTATCATCCTCCCCTCCCTGGCGTCCTGTTTTCGTTGATAGAGCCTAAGATAACATGCACTTTTGGCAACCACATTGTGATATTGACTCAAATTGAGTCTGCGATCATTGAAAATCCCCAAATCCTTCCCAAACATTCTGCTTCTAAACTATGTCTACTCCGTTCCAGTTTTAGTTTGGGACCCAGCTTTAGAATGTGACACTTCTCACTGCCCTGTTTCAACATTTTTTTTTTGAGACAGAGTCTCACGCCATTGCCCAGGCTGGAGTGCAGTGATGTGAACTAGGCTCACTGCAACCTCCAACTCCCATGTTTAAGTGATCCTCCTGCCTCAGCCTCCCCAGTAGCTGAGATTACAGGCACCCACCACCATGATCGGCTAACTTTTGTATTTTTAGCAAAGATGGGGTTTCATCATGTTGGCCAAGCTGGTCTTGAACTCCTGACCTTGTGATCTGCCTGCCTCAGCCTCCCAAAGTGCTGGGACTAGAGGTGTGAGCCACCGAGTCCGGCCCTGTTTCACCTTAGATTCTTCCAATGTCTCTGGCTACTGAGTCCTTTTAGAGTCTAACTGTATATCCATGAGCCCTCTGAGGCTGTGGCCTCAGTGAATTTGATCGTCAGACTACCAATGTTTTATCCAGTCAATAGTGAATATATTGGACAGACGTGGTGAGAATACAGCCCTGTGATTCTCCACTAAATACCTACATCTAACATGACATTGATCCATTAATCAGCTCCTTTTGAGTATAGGTCAATCAATCAACCAATTACAGCACAATGGGATATTAGCACCCACCAGGACAGTGTCACCTTATGAAATCTCACAGTGAGGCCAGGCACAGTGGCTCGTGCCAGTAATCCCAACATTTTGGGAGGCCGAGGCAGAAAGATCACTTGAGCCCAGGAGCTTGAGAACAGCCTGGGCAACATGGAAAGATCCCATCTTTACAAGAATAAAATAAAAAAAATCAGCTGAGCATGGTGGTGCACCTGTGGTTTCAGCTACTTGGAGACTGAAGCAGGAGGATCACTTGAGCCCAGGAGGTCAAGTCTGCAGTGAGCCATAGTCATGCCACTGCACTCTAGCCTGGGCAACAGAGTGAGCGTCTGTCTAAAAGGAAGGAAGGAAGGAAAGGAAAGAAAGAAGGAAATAAGGAAGGAAGGAAAGAAGGAAATAAGGAAAGAAGGAAGGAAATGAAGGAAGGAAGGAAGGAAACAAAGGAAGAAAGGGAGAAAGGGAGGGAAGGAAGGAGGGAGGGAGAGAGGGAAATCTCACAATGATTTCTTTTTTTTTTTCTTTTTCTTTTTTTTTTTTTTTAAGATGGGGTTTCACCATGATGGCCAGGCTGGTCTTGGACTCCTGACCTCAGGTGATCCACCCACCTCGGCCTCCCAAAGTGCTAGGATTACAGGCGTGAGCCACCGCGCCCGGCCTTTTTCTTTTTCTTTTTTTCCGAGACAAAGTCTCGCTCTTTCGCCCAGGCTGAAGTGCAAAATGGCGTGATCTCAGCTCACTGCAACCTCCGACTCCCGGGTTCAAGTGATTCTCGTGCCTCAGCCTCCTAAGTAGCTGAGATTACAGGCACCTGCTACCATGCTGGCTAATTTTTGTATTCTTAGTAGAGACAGGGTTTTACCATGTTGCCCAAGCTGGTCTTGAACTCCTGACCTCAGGTGATCCGCCTACCTTGGCTTCCCAAAGTGCTGGGATTACAGGTGTGAGCCACTGTGCCCAGTCCCACAATGGTTTCATAAAAATATCATGGCTCACAGAGGGACCCGGTGCCTGCATTCCTGCAGTCACTCCCTGGTCTGCTGGCCCAGCACCCTTTGGAGGAAGTGAACTTAGTGTGCAATGATTCGGGTCATTCTGTTAATGACCTGCCGCGGATTCCCACCTGGTGCCTCTCCAACTTACCAGGTGAAATTGGTCGAATCCACCATCTGTCCTAGTGAAAATCCAGACTACATCTGCCATGCCTCTCTTCACACGGCTCTCCTTTCTTCCTCAATTATTTCTGTGAAGATTACCCTGGGCAAGCTAGCATTGCTACCCAGGTGTTCTCCTAGCACTGGGGCTACAATTTCTCAGAGTCTGGAGATCTGAGTGCATTCAGAACGATTCCCACCAGCTTTCCCCCTCTGCCCTCCAGGAGCTCAGGCTAAGTTCTAGGCCTGGAAGACTGGCCCAGGTCAGAGGGAAGACGAGCAGAACAGCATGGTTCCCAGCGCTGTCACTGGCGCCTTTGTGCTCTCTCTCCACACCTTCAGCATGCCACTTGCATTGCCTGGTGTTGGAGTAGGTTCTAATGAGCCAGAATGAAAGAATGGTCCCCTTCCGTAAAAAGGCTCGTGGTCTAGAATAGGAGTTAGAAGGAAACAGCCAACTGAATCTCAGTATCTGAATGTCATACTTAAAAAGTGTGGCACAGCTGGGCACGGTGGCTCACGCCTGTAATCCCAGCACTTTGGGAGGCCAAGGAGGGTGGATCACCTGAGGTCGGGAGTTCGAGACCAGCCTGGTCAACGTGGTGAAACCCCGTCTCTACTAAAAATACAAAAAGTAGCCAGGCGTGGTGGTGAGCGCCTGTAATCCCAGCTACTCAGGAGGCTGAGGCAGGAGAATCACTCGAACCCAGGAGGTAGAGTTGCAGTGGGCCAAGATTGTACCACTACACTCCAGCCTGGGAAACAGAATGATACTCCATCTCAAAAAAAAAAAAAAAAAAAAAAAAAAAAAAAAGAGAGAGAGAGAGAGAGAGACAAAGAGAAAGGCTGGACGTGGCGGCTCACACCTGAAATCCCAGCACTTTGGGAGGCTGAGGCAGGCAGATCACGAGGTCAGAAATTTGAGACCAGCCTGGCCAACATAATGAAATCCCATCTCTACTAAAAATATAAAAATTAGACATGGTGGCGTATGCCTGTAGTCCCAGCTACGTGGGAGGCTGAGGCAGGAACCCGGGAGATTGTAGTGAGCCAAGATGGAGCCACTGCACTCCAGCCTGGACAATAGAGTGAGACTCCATCTCAAAAAAAAAAAAAAAAAAAAGCTCTAGGATGGTGACACCACCCACAGGGGAAAGAAAGGCTTCCGGAAGGAGATGATGCCTATGAGCGGTGACTTTGGGGACAACCAGGAATGAAGAGTGTCCCAGGAAATGGCCTGGAGCCAAGGTGGAGGAGGATGGGGTGGGCAGTGATGGGGATGCTGGACCTTAAGGCAGGGCTGTGTCATGACTTTAAGCCAAGATGACAGCTAACCAGGGCATGACATGGTCTGATTTGCTCCTGGATCCATCTGCCAAGTTGTCAACAGAGGATGAAGGTCTGAGAGCAGGCAGGCAACCACAGTGAGGCAGTAGACCTGCGTGGAGGGAGGAGCTTCGGTCCAGGTAGTCACAGGGGAGAAGAGGAAGTGGATAAATGTGACTGATGTTGAGAAGAGGGGATGGGACTGGGCACAGTGGCTCATGCCTGTAATCTCAGTACATTGAGAGGCTGAAGTGGGAGGATCGTTTTGTAAGCCAGGAGTTCAAGACCAGCCTGGGCAAAATAGCAAGACCTTGACTCTACAAAAGAAAAAAAAATTTTTAACTACCTGAGTATGGTGGCACATGCCTGTAGTTCCAGCTCCTCGGGAGACTGAGGTGGGAGGATATCGCTTGAGCTCAGGAGTTCAAGGCTGCAGCGAGTTATGACTGTGCCACTGCACTCCAGCTGGGGTAACAGAGTGAGAACCTGGCTCAAAAAACAAACAAAGAAGAGGGGATGAGGGACCCAACTTGAGGACAGGTGAAGTGTGGTGGGCCAGGGCCATAGGGGTCAGCAAGCTCCACACATGTTCCTGGCTCGGGTGATCAACAGACAGAGAAATCACCTATGAGCCAAGCACTGCGGCCGAAGTGGGTGGGAGCAGGGCGCCCAGACCTCTGTTTGGGCATGGTGGGTGATGCTTGTGGAGTGTCCCTGGTGGTATAGGGCTGGTCTAGGGACAGAGGTGGGAAGCCAGCAGGTGTGGGTGTGGAAAAGAGGGGTTAGAAGAACAGCTTTGGTCTCTAAGCACCCAGGCACTCCCCTCTCCAAAGAATCTGACAGATGCTCCCAGCAACAGGAATCAGAGGTTCAGAGAGGGATAGTGACATCTTCAGGGTCACACAGCAAGGAGTGGAGGAGTGCAGTCTAGAACCCATGCACTTGGGACTCAGGGGGAAGGACATATGAGAAGAGCTCATGTTTTCATCACCACTGTTACCTCCTGTCATTCTGTCCCCTTCACAGCCTCACATAGCTGTCACAGTCCCTCTCTCTTCTCTGCTTTCCAGTTTCGGTGGCTCTGGACACTCCCACCCCATCCCATCACTCTGAGGCCACAGAGGGGAGGATGTGTTGGGGGAGAAGTGTTACAGGAATCCGAGATGCCCAGGCATGCCCAATCCCTTCTTTCCCTCCCTCCCTCCTTCCATTCCCTCCGTCCCACCCCATTCCCTGGGAAGGAGGCCTCCCTGTTGCTTAGCAACTAGCAGAGTCTTGGAGAAAGGAAATGGAAATAGCTCAGGAGGTGCCTCCCCTCTGTTAAGATAGAAGTCCTTGGAGTGAGTGTGTGTTTGTGTGTGTGTGTGTGTGTGTGTGTGTGTGTGTGTGTGTCTGCTCTGCTTTGGAGGGCCTAACGGAGTCAGGGCTTCTTAGTTCCAAGCCAAGTTGATTCCCACCCTACCCTGAGCCTACAGGAGGATGTGGCTGCCTGAAAAGCTAATGTCAGTGTAGCTTTGGTCACATTATCAGAAGCAGTGTTTCCAGAACAAAGGAGGGGATAGTCCTGTGGGCCTCAGTCTGGGTGAGTCCCTCTTACCCGGAATGTTGGCTTTGGAAAAGTTGGCTAGATCAAAGTGAGAGCTGAAAACTACCTCTGGGGTGGGAATGGAGTAGGCTTCCCTCTTTCCATTCTCTGCAGAGCTCCCCTGGGAGCAGACTGGGAGGTAGGAACACACGCCATCTGTGTCCCACTGGACAGAGCCAGGACAATGGGTCTGGTGTGTGTGTAAACAGTTTGAACTGAGCCTGAAGGAGAAACACGACTGGGGAGTTAACGATGTGTGCACCAGGGCGCTGGGATGTCTGGCCCAAGCATTCATGCAAGGCAGAGGGGACTGTCCTCAGTAGTTGCTAGGTCCCTGGAGGTGACACGATTCCCAGCCAATGGCTCTTAGAGGTCATCCAGTCTGGCCTGCATCCACCCACCTTACAGATGGGAAAAGCCCAGTGTCCAACCCACTCGTGCCCTGAGGTGTGACCCAAAGATGCAAACCAGCCGTCCGCCTCCCTCTGCACCAGGAAGGGAAGCGGATTAGAGCCATGAGTGGGCCCTTAAATCTCCAGGATTAACTCGAGCAGAGAGGAGCTTAGCAGGTGGCCAAGAAGTGACCATCCCGCCTCGTGTCTGTGTCTGTCCCTCAGGGTCAGCGGCCCAGGCCAGCGGCCCCGGGGCCAGCCGCGATGTCGTCCACCGTGAACAACGGGGCGGCCAGCATGCCGTCCCCACCCGACGCCGCTAACGGCTTCCCGCAGCCCGGCGCCTCCTCGGGGGCCTGGCCGCGGGCGGAGGAGGAGCTGCGTGCCGCGGAGCCAGCCCTGGTGAAGCGCGCGCACCGCGAGATCCTGGACCACGAGCGCAAGCGACGCGTGGAGCTCAAATGCATGGAGCTGCAGGAGATGATGGAGGAGCAGGGGTGAGCGAGCCGCGGGGCGGGGAAGTGGGCGGGGCGGGGAGATGGGCGGGGCGAGGGTGGGAGAAGGGAATGATATTGGTCGTGGGCGTGGCCAACGCCGTGGGCGGGGAGGGGGCGGGGCTATGCTGTATTAGGGCGGAGTCAGGCGACCGTGGGGACCCAGGAGCCTAGGTCAGACAAGAGGCCGGAGTCCAGACCAGATGGGGTGAAGCGATCGCAAGTCCAGCTCATCTTTCATTTATGTATTAAGTTGTTGAGAATGTGATGTTTGTTTTTGCCATTAAAATAATGGCTTCCTTCATGAGCTCTTGAAAAACAAAAAAGAAAGAAAAGAAAAAAAAAGTAATGGCAAAACTGGTCGGGCACAGTGGCTCATGCCTGTAATTCCAGCACTTTGAAAGGCCGAGGCGGCCGGACGTGGTGGCTCACGCCTGTAATCCAAGCACTTTGGAGGCCAAGGCGGGCGGATCACCTAAGGTCGGGAGTTCAAGACCAGACTGACCAACATGGTGAAATCTCGTCTTAAAAAAAAAAAAATGAAAGGCCGAGGCAAGCAGATTATTTGAGGTCAGGAGTTTGAGACTAGCCTGGCCAACATGGTGAAACCCTGACTATGAAAAATACAAAAAAGTCCGGGCAAAGTGGCTCACGCCTGTAATTCCAGCACGTTGAGAGGCTGAGGTGGGTGGATCACTTGAGGTCAAGAGTTTGAAATCAGTCTGGCAAACATGGCGAAACCCCGTCTCTACTAAAAATATAAAAATTAGCCAGGCATGGTGGCACATGCCTATAATCCCAGCTACTCCGGAAGCTGAGGCAGGAGAATCGCTTGAACCCAGGAGATGGAGGTTGCAGTGAACCTAGATGGCACTACAGCCTGGGCGACAGAGCGAGACACCGTCTCAAAAAGAAAAATAATATAAAGAAAGAAACTAGTGGGCTGGCTGCTGAAGGAGTCAAAGTCAGGAGCAGGGGCTGCCCATCAGGCTTGCACTCAGTGAGCTGAGAAATCAGAAACTCCCTGCACAGGGGGGCTGAAGCCTGGAGCCACATGGGGCCAGACAGCCTGTATCCTGCAGTCCATCCAAGCCACACCTTTGACTGTCCACCCCAGGCCTCCTGGGCGCCCTTAGACAGGGGCCACCATCTCTGAAGAGCTCAGGAAGACCCTCAGGCTCAGACAGACAGTGACTTGCTGAAGGCCATCTGGAAGGTGGGGGGCCAAGGTGGAGCCAGGATCAAGAGTCCCACTGGCTGCCAGACAGGTCTGCTTGTTGGAAGAAGAACAGGACATGGGAACCTGGTGCTCACCTTGCCCAGAGGACCACGCAGTGGGGAGGAGCCCCTTGCAGAGAGGGATAGATGGATGGATGGCAGGATGCTGAGGACACACAGGAAGGAGGCTCCAGCTGGCGGGGGAACATGTTGATAAGCTGTGGGCAGTGGGTATGGGAAGAGGGAATGAGACCCCAAGGGGCAGGGGCAAGGAGGGGCGAGGTGGGGGACATCTCTTTCAGTAAGAACCCCGATCCCCAAATTAAACCTGCAAATCTAGCCAGGTGTGGTGGCTCACGCCTGTGATCCCAGCATGTTGGGAGGCCAAGGCAGGCAGTTCACTTGAGGTCAGGAGTTTGAGACCAGCCTGGCCAACATGATGAAACCCCATCTCTACTAAAAATACAAAAAATACAAACAAAAAAAAATTAGCCGGGCATGGTGGCAGGCGCCTGTGATCCCAGCTACTCGACAGGCTGAGGCAGGAGAATCACTTGAACCCGGAGGCGGAGGTTGCAGTGACTTGAGATCGTGCCACTGGACTCCAGCCTGGGCGACAGAGTGAGACTCCATCTCAAAATCAGTACCAAAAACAAACAAACAAAATCTGCAAATTCTGCCAAAATTTGTCTGGCGTGTCAAGGGGGGAGGAGAGCGTGGGCAGAGGACAAGAGGGTTGACAGGGACAGGCAAAGTGTCCCCTGCACTTTCCTGCTCCTCCTCCTCCCAGAACCCCACCCCCTTGATGAACTCATCTCCATCCTGAGCCCCTCTCCCTTCACTAAACCCCCTCCTCTTCTCTGTGCTTTCCCATGCTGAAAGTCCTCCCCATCAAAGACCCCCACCCTTTCAAAAAACCCTCCCTTACTGAGCCCCTCCCCAAGCAAAAGGCGATATCATTTGGCCACATCCTGGGTGGTAGACTCCCAACATCAAAGATCCCTGCCTCCCTGGGAAGCACCCACTATGTCCCCACTTGCTCAGTGAGGGCCCCTTCCCCTACCCAAGCTCTCACTTAAGGTGGTCCTTATCCTGGAGCCACCCCCAAAACACCAGATCTTGATTGACCATTCCCCCTGGCCTCCCCATCCTCAGCAGGCATTTGATCATTGCAGGGACAGGCATTCTGAGACCCCCAAATCCAGGCTTCGGGGCCTATCTTGACCTTGAACAAGCCTCAGTTTACTCACCTGGGAAATAGGGGCACCTGTGTTCTGGAGCTGTTCTGAGAGTCCTCGGTCAAAGACACAAATGAGACTGCCCAGCCCCCAGCCAGTCCTCACAAAGGGCTCAATAAACACTAGGCGCCCTGCTCTTTTATCAAATCGAGTCATTAATATCCATTTCTAAAAACACTGGTTCGGTCGCATTTATTTACCGGGTTCTCGGGCATTTGACAAATATTCCCATCAATCACAGGAACACACACTCTTTAGCCCCATTAAAAAGCAATCCTTTTTCTTAATATTGATGGCTGGCTGGCTAATCCACTGGTGATTGATGGCGTACTTGGAGTCACCTTCCCAGACAGTCTTGGCTTACAGTCTGCAATCACTGCAGGGCGGGATGGAGCCCCCAGCCTTTCTGATGTGATGCTCCCACCACGGACCCCAGCATCCTCCCTGCCACCCTATTTATCTTCTTGCCATGCCTCTTTTTTTTTTGGTTTTGAGATGGAGTCTCTCTCGGTTGCCCAGGCTGGAGTACGGTGACACGATATCTGCTTACTGCAACTCCCGCCTCCCAGGTTCAAGTGATTCTCCTGCCTCAGCCTCCCGAGTAGCTAAAAAATTATCCGGCTAATTTTTGTATTATTATTATTTTTGAGATGGAGTCTCGGTCTGTCGCCCAGGCTGGAGTGCAGTGGCATGATCTCAGCTCACTGCAACTTCCACCTCCCGGATTCAAGCGTTTCTCCTGCCTCAGCCTCCCCAAGTAGCTGGGACTACAGGCACCAGCCACCACACCCAGCTAATTTTTGTATTTTTAGTAGAGACCGGGTTTCACCATGTTCCCAAGGATGGTCTCGATCTCTTGATCTCGAGATCCACCCACCTTGGCCTCCCAAAGTGCTGGGATTACAGGCATGAGCCACTGCGTCCAGCCCAATTTTTATATTTTTAGTAGAGATGGGGTTTCACCTGTTGGCCAGGCTAGTCTCGAACTCTTGACCTCAAGTGAGCCACCCATCTTGGCCTCCCAAAGTGCTGGGATTACAGACATGAGCCACTGTGCCCAGGTGCCATACCTCTTCTTGTGAGGACTTGGGTGAGGTGACAGAGCACAGCTCCGTCCCTAGCTAGGCTTGCAGCTTTCAGCCCTCCCCTCTCCCTGTTCTGTTTGCTCACCTGTAAAATGGGAATCAAAAGGCTACCATCCCAGGTGTTGTGGCTCATGCCTGTAATCCCAGCACCTTGGGAGGCTGAGGAGGGAGGATCACTTGAGCCCAGGAGTTTGAGACCAGCCTGGGCAACATAGGGAGCCTCTAGCCCTCTGTAACTACAAAAAAATTTTTAAATTAGGCAGGGCATGGTGGCTCACGCCTGTAATCGCAGCACTTTGGAAGGCCGAAGTGGGTGGATCACAAGGTCCAGATATCAAGACCATTATGGCCAACATGGAGAAACCCCATCTCTACTACAAAGACAAAAATTAGTTGGGCATGGTGGCACACACCTGTAGTCCTAGCTACTTGGGGGGCTGAGGCAGGAGAATGACTGGAACACGGGAGGCGGAGGTTGCAGTGAGCCAAGATTGCGCCACTGCACTCCAGCCTGGATGACAGAGCAAGAATCAGTCTCAAAAAAAAAAATTTAAATTAGCGAGGTGTGGTGGCACACGCCTGTGGTCTCGGCTACTCAGAAGGCTGAGGTAAGAGGATTACTTAAGCCTGAGAAGTAGAGGCTGCAGGGAGCTATGATGTCACCACTGCATTCCAGACTGGGGGGCAGAGCAAGACCCCATCTGAAAAACAAAAACGAAACAAAACAAAAGGTCACCATCTGGCCTAATGCAGGCGCTCATACCTGTAATCCCAGTACTTTGGGAGGCCAAGACAGGAGGCTGTCTTGAGACCAGGAGACCTGGGCAACATAGGAAGGCCCTGTCTCTACCACCAAAAAAAAAAAAAAAAAATTAATTAATTAATTAATTAGCTGAGCATAGTGGCACATGCCTGTAATCCCAGCACTTTGGGAGGCCAGCGTGGGAGAATTACTTGAGGCCAAGAGATTGAGACTAGCCTGTGTAATATAGCAAGAGTCTATCTCTATTTTAAAAAATTAAAAAATAGGCCAGGAGCAGTGACTCACGCCTATAATCCCCACACTTTGGGAGGCTAAGGTGGGTGGATCACGAGGTCAGAGTTCAAAACCATCCTGGCCAACGTGGTGAATCACAAGGTTAAGAGATCAAGACCATCCTAGCCAAAGTGGTGAAACCCTGTCTGTACTAAAAATACAAAAATTACCTGAGCATGGTGGCGTGTACCTGTAGTCCCAGCTACTTGGGAGGCTGAGGCAGGAGAATCGCTTAAACCCAAGAGGCAGCAGTTACAGTGAGCCGAGATAATGCCATTGCACTCCAGCCTGGTGACAGAGCGAGACTCTGTCTCAAAAAAAAAAAATGTAATACACATAGTAGTTGTACATATTTATGGGGTACATGAGATGTTTTGATACAGGCGTGCAATGTGAAATAGGCACACCATGGAGAATGCCGCATCCATCCCGTCAAGCATTTATCCTTTGAGTTACAAATAATCCAATTACATTCTTTTTTTTTTTTTGAGACAGAGTCTCACTCCGTCACCAGGCGACAGGCTGGAGTGCAGTGGCGCGACCTCGGCTCACTGCAACCTCCGCCTCCCAGGTTCAAGCAATTCTCCTGCCTCGGCCTCCTGAGTAGCTGGGACTACAGGCATGCGCCACCACGCCCAGCTAATTTTTTATATTTTTGGTAGAGACGGGGTTTCACCGTGTTGGCCAGGCTAGTCTCAAACTCCTGACCTCAGGTGATCCGCCCGCCTTGGCCTCCCAAAGTGCTGGGATTACAAGTGTGAGCCATCGCGCCTGGCCAGTAGGTCTTATTCATTCTATTTTTTGTATCCATTAACCATCCCTACCTCCCCCTCACCATGTTCTCTGTCCAAGACAATGACCTGCAGCCCAGGGAGGACAGAGAGAAAGGTTCAGGACAAATAAGCCTTAGTTGTTAACATTTATTGGGCACCTACTGTATGCCAGGCACTGTGCAAAGTGCTATAAGTACATCACCTCTATGAATCCTCTGACAATCTTGAAAGGCAGGTCGTGTTCCCATTTCACAGTTGTAGAAGCTAAAGCTAGAAAAGTTAGGCCAGGTACAGTGGCTCACATCGTTAATTCCAGCACTTTGGGAGGCTGAGGCGGGTGGATCACGAGGTCAAGAGATCGAGACCAGCCTGGCCAACATGGTGAAACCCTGTCTCTACTAAAAATACAAAAATTAGCCGGGTGTGTTGGCGGACACCTGTAGTCCCAGCTACTCGGTAGGCTGAGCCAGGAGACTCACTTGAACCCGGGAGGCGGAGGTTGCAGTGAGCTGAGACCATGTCACTGCACTCCAGCTTGGCGACAGAATGAGAATCCATCTCAAAAGAAAAAAAAAGATAACTAGATTTGGTCTCTAGCCTGAGACTGGGCTTAGGGAAAGAGGTAGAGGGAGAGGGGAGTAGAGAAGTCAGGGGCTTCCATTTGAGGCCTGGACTTCAGCCCCCTACCCTAAGCCAGCAGCAGAGAGAAGCAATGAAACCACCCCTTACCCCCGACCGCCCCCCACAAGCCACCTGGCAGCCTCACTCTTGCAGAAATGAGGATGCTTTGAGGACCTCCCATGGCTGTATGAGGATCAGATATCACAGAGGCCAGGAAGGCAGAAAAGGCCATGTATGCCTCAAAGCCAGAATTCTCACTCTTCCTCTAAAATTCTAAAAAGAGCAACTGCAGTCTGGTTATGGGAGGGAGGCCCGCCCTGGGGGTTCAGCCCTACCTGAGGGGTAAGGGGGTCATCTCTCCCCACCTCTGGGAACAAGTTTTTCTTTTGTCTGTGCACAATGTTTTTTTGTTGTTTGTTTGTTTGTTTGTTGAGAGGAGTCTCTGGGTCACCCAGGCTGGTGTGCAGTGTCTCGATCTCGGCTCATGGCAACCTCTGCCTCCCTGGTTCAAGTGATTCTCCTGCCTCGGCCTCCCGAGTCCTGAGACTACAGTTGCCTGCCACCATGCCCGGCTAATTTTTGCATTTTTAGTAGAGACAGGGTTTTGCCATGTTGGCCAGGCTGGTCTCGAACTCCTGAGCTCAGCTGATCTGCCTGCCTCAGACACCCAAAGTGCTGGGATTACAGGCATGAGCCACCGCCTGGCCAGGTTTGTGTACAATGAACTCGAGCTTCCTCAGTGCTGAAGGCCTGGCTTGGTCTGTAATCTTGGACAGGTTATTGCAAGCCAGAGTGTGCACTTGTGACCCAGGAGTGTGTGTGTGGTGGGGGGGGGGGCTGGGCTGGGTGGGGAGCAGGAAAGAGGGAACCAAAATCAGGAGACCAGCCCCTTCACCGTCTCTGTGCCACTGCAGGTATTCGGAGGAGGAGATCCGGCAGAAAGTGGGAACATTCCGGCAGATGCTGATGGAGAAGGAGGGGGTGCTCACCAGGGAGGATCGGCCTGGGGGCCACACGTGAGTGCTTACCTATCTGGGGATGGAGAGAGGGGGTGCAGGCTCAGGCAGCAGCTGGGTAAAGGAGGGGCCTGTCCAGGTGCTCCCTCGGGTGACTTGGTCTGGTTGGGGCTTAGGTGAGAGGGTGGAGAGGAAGAAGGGAAGGAGGAGGAGAGGAAGTCATGGACTCTGCCCACTGGAAACGCTGGCCTGGCCCAGGGACACCTGGACATCACCAACAGCCTCCTCCTACCCACCCCAGGTCCTGCCTATGGCTCAGCAGTGGGAGGGGTGAGGGAGGCAGCCCAGGTCTCAGCTCAGGGAATTCTGAACTGCAAATCGGAAGACCTCAGATATGCCCTGACCCCAGCATTGTCTCTGGCCAACAATGTGACCCCAGACACACTCCAATAATTCCCTCCTATAGAATGAAATTCAGGTCAGGCACAGTGGCTCACGCCTGTAATAACAGAACTTTAGGAGATCAAGGTGGTCTGATCATGAGGTCAAGAGATCAAGATCATCCATCTGGGCCAACACAGTGAAACCCCGTCTCTACTAAAAACACAAAAATTAGCTGGGCATAGTGGCATGTGCCTGTAGTCTCAGCTACTTGGGAGGCTGAGGCAGGAGAATCGTTTGAACCTGGGAGGTGGAGGTTGCAGTGAGCCAAGATTGCACCACTGCACTCCAGACTTTCAACAAAGCAAGACTCCAACCCAAAAAAAAAAAAAAAAAAAAAAGCCTGGCCAACATGGGGAAAACCCATACTAAAAATACAAAAATTAGCCATGCATAGTGGTGCAGGCCTGTAATCCCAGCTACTTAGGAGGCTGAGGCAGGAGAATCGTTTGAACCCTGAAGGCGGAGGTTGCAGTGAGCCAAGATCCTATCACTGCAATCCAGCCTGGTCAACAGAGTGAGACTCCATCTCAAAAAGTAGAGTAGAGTAGAATAGAATAGAATAGAATAGAATAGAATAGAATAGAATAGAATAGAATAGAATAGAATAGAATAGAATAGAATAAAGAGTAAGCACAGTCTGGGAAGTAAGAACACACACCAAATGCCACTGCCACCATGACTAATGGCTTGGTGGATAAAGAGGGCGTAGGGCCGGGCACGGTGGCTCACGCCTGTAATCCCAGTACTTTGAGAGGCCAAGGCGAGAGGATTACTTGAGCTCAGGAGTTCGAGACCAGCCTGAGCAACATGGGAATATTAGTCGGGTGTGGTGGCATGGGCCTGTAATCCCAGCTACTCAGAAGGCTGAGGCAGGAGAATCATTTGAACTCGGGAAGCGGAGGTTGCAGTGAGCTGTGCCCCTGCACTCCAGCCTGGGTGACAGAGCGAGACTCTGTCTCATTAAAAAAGGGCGTAGGATTTTGCTGAGGTCACGCCTCTGCAGCCTGTCACAGAATAGGAGGAACACCAGTTTGCTGTGGGCTTCTAGGTGGGCCTTGGATCAAACAGGCAAGTTATGGCAAGGCAAATATTGTCCCAGATCAGAGGCGAACTGTGAACCACTCAAAGCCATACAAACAATGGAGGCGGCTGCATTGCGAGGGTGGGAACAGCCTGTGCCCGTGAGTGTCCAGCCATGCCTGGCTGGGCTCCATGCCTGGCAGGCGCTGTGTGCTCAGGGAGTGTTGTTGAATCCACTCAGATGGGTCTTCCTCTGTTGACCTTCAGTTTTCGTGTCCAGCACCAACGTCTCGTGCTTCTCTGCCTAGAAGTAAAACTGAGTCTGGGTGAGGGGCCAGGGTAAACACTGCTGGTCATTTCTTTAAGAGTAGGGCCAGGCTGGGTGCAGCAATGGCTCATGCCTGTAATCCCAGCACTTTGGGAGGCTGAGGAGGAAGGATCACTTGAGGTCAAGAGTTCGAGGCCAGCCTGGTCAACACGTCGAAACCCTGTCTCTACTAAAAATACAAAAATTAGCCAGGCCTTATGGCGAGTGCCTATGATCCCAGCTACTCAGGAGGCTGAGGCAGGAGAATCACTTGAACCTGGGAGGTGGAGGTTGTTGTGAACTGAGATCATGCCTTTGCACTCTAGCCTGGGAGACAGAGCAAGACTCTGTCTCAAAAAAAAAAAAAAGAAAAGAAAAAGTAACTGGACATTGTGCTACATGTCTGTAATCCCAGCTACTTGGGAGGCTGAGGCATGAGAATCACTTGAATCCAGGAGGCCAAGGTTGCAGTGAGCTGAGATCCCATCACTGCAATCCAGCCTGGGCGACCCTTCTTGGAGGCTTTCTGTATTACCGGGTAGTCAGGGGTGAAATATTTCTCACCTCACCCACTCGATCCTCATCTCTCCAGCCAGAGTAGGAGCAAAACAGAAACAGAGACAGGCTCCAGCCTGGGTGACAGAACCAGACTCTGGCTCATAAATAAATAAATAAATAGGCCGGGCGCGGTGGCTCACACCTGTCATCCCAGCACTTTGGGAGGCCGAGGCGAGTGGATCACTTGAGCTCAGGCGATCGAGACGAGTCTGGCCAACATGGCGAAACCCCAACTCTACTAAAAATACAAAAATTAGCTGGGCGTGGTTGCGGGCACCTGTAATCCCAGCTACCGGGGAAGCTGAGGCAGGAGAATCACTTGAACCCAGGAGGCGGAGGTTGCAGTGAGCTGAGACCGTGTCATTGCAGTCCAGCCTGGGCAACAAGAGCAAAACTCTGTCTCAATAAATACATACATACATACATACATACATAAATACATAAATAAATACATAAATACATAAATACATAAAATGATTACATGAGATAAATACATGTAGAGTGCTCAGAATGGTGCCTGGCCCCTGGTTACTAATGACCATGATATGCACCACGTCACAGTGTTGCTCCGAAGTCTGGGAAGTGAAGGAAGAAGCTCGAGACCTGATTCATCCCTGTTTCTGTCATCGCTGCCCCCATCCAGGGCCCCTGGCGGCCTGGCTGAGTGATGAGCAGAGAGGGCGGACCCTTTGCCTGGACTCCCCACCCTCCTCCCACATCTGGGTCCTTTCATCTGTCAATTGGCCATTGTGCTCCTGACTAATGGGAAACAGGACCAGTTAATTAGTGAAAGTGCTGACAGAAGGAAGAGCTTGCAGCGCTCGGTCTTCACCCGGGGCAGAGCCCTGCCCATGGCGGTCAGCCCAATGCCCATCCTCTGTGGGGCTGTTCCCCTTCCATGTGCTATCTGTCCCTTTGTAGCAGACTCTGTCTGGGTGCACTTTGATCAGCTCTATGGGGCTCAGTTTGTTTTCACAGTGGGGTAAAACTTCCCCTGCCTACTCCCAAGACATGATCAGGAGTAAACTAGTTAGCAAACATGAATTTAAGGCTGGGCGCGGCCGGGCGCGGTGGCTCAAGCCTGTAATCCCAGCACTTTGGGAGGCCGAGGCGGGTGGATCACGAGGTCAAGAGATCGAGACCATCCTGGTCAACATGGTGAAACCCCGTCTCTACTAAAAATACAAAAATTAGCTGGGCATGGTGGCACGTGCCTGTAGTCCCAGCTACTCGGGAGGCTGAGGCAGGAGAATTGC
>PVKV010021428.1:0-37559 GCA_004027835.1 Alouatta palliata
GGTTGTGAAGCTGTTGATTAGGAATGGGTGGGGTGGGGAGGTTGTATAGCTCTGATGGTTAGGACTGGTGTGTGGGGGGCAGGGTGTGTATGTTTGGTTTGGTTTGTCTGTTTTCATAATGTAAAGCCAAACCTGCCTCCTAGTAATTCCTCTGCACTTACTCTAATTCTGAGGTATAGAGCAGTGATTCTGAAACCCAGCAGAGCATTATAAAAATAGTGTTTTGGCCTCTGTGCTGCATCAGCTGAAGCAGAATCTGTGAGTAGAACCTTAGAAACTGTGCTTTTCGTTTTTAAGTTTTAGAGATGATTCTCTAGAACAAACAGGTTTGGAGAACTCCTAATTCAGAATACAACCAATCTCTTCTGTCTTCCATATTACAAACGCTCAGATATGTAAGTTTGGGGACACTCATGAGCCTTTGCTCCAGGCTCGAGTGTGGTGCTTAAGTGCTGGGACTTCAGAGTCAGAAAGACTGTGTTCAGATTCCATCTCCACTGTTTATAAGTCATATGTTTTGGGTACATCTCTTAATATTTCTAAGCCTTAATTTTCATATTTGTAAAGTTGGAATTTTAAAATGTTGTGAGAAATAAGAAAACGTGAAGTTCTTAGCCGGAAGCCTAGAGAACACAGAAAAGTTTCAATGGATAACACCTGTTAGTAATCACTGTTAAACTTCCCCGGCTCTGGCTTCCTTAGTTCTTTCCAATTATTTTTCTAGATCTTTTTTACCTCTTATTTTCAGTGTTTACTAATTTACCTCTGAAACAGTAATGGGATGTCGGGGGTAGATGCTAGCACAAAACTCTAGGCATCTGACTGCATCAGTGAACAGCAAGGTAGTATCTCCCTCTGGTCTGAGTGTGAGGTCTTTCTGGATGCAGATATTCTCTGGATAGTAAACATCTTGGAATTTCCCATCCTTGTTTAAGTTCTTTTCCCTTGGGAAACTGATCAGTAGATGATTACAGGAACATGTGGATTCTTCAAGAACTTCTGGACGTTCTTCAATTCGGTTTCAGGCCTGAGCTGTGTTTGGAGGCATGAATATGAGTTGGTTTCATCATAAAGGCGTGGTGTTTCCAAGACGGCTGTGATCCGTCTTATCTCGTGTAGATCTGTCAGCATTTTCCCGTTCATCTGCAAATGGTGACTCATTTAAAATGAGGTATGCTCCCAGCAGAGAACCAAGTTGCCCCACAGCGTGTACATCGACATTTATATAAAACCCAAATACGTTCATCAAGTTCTATTGATGTTTGTCTCTTGATTCTCAAATACATGTTCATTTGGTGTATCCACCTGTAACAGTTTTCTTTAAAATACTTGTAAGGCACAACTTTAACCACTTGAAGCCTGATGAAGGTCAGACACAGCCTGTTTCAGTGCACTTAACATACTCTCTTTGATGATGACCCGTTCTTGCCAGCCTTGCATGTGGGTGTGGGTGGGTCACCTTTATACTGGAACAGCCGAGAGTGGAGACATGAAGACCTTCTGTTCTTTGATAATGTACGAGGTGGGCTTTTCAGGGCAGTAAAACCTTCATTGAAGACCATGAAAATGCCCAAATGCTACATGTTCCAGTCAGCTAATTGAGGCATTTACTACTGGCCTTAAAATTTTATATAATTTTGTTTATAGTATCATGATAGTATAAAAGCAGCTGGGCTCACTAGGGGGCTGTGCAAGTAATCTCTAAAACCTAGACCAGCTGCAGGAATAACAGCACAGTTGCATAGAGCAAAAATGCATTTGGGAGTAGCTGTCTTGTATTAAAATGGCAGCAAACAAACTGAGGTACAGAAAATGTAAAACTCTAGAGTATCAGCTTCCCTCCGCTCCCTTTATTCTTCTGATGACAAGATAAAAAACACTGTTGAAAGATTTTCTGGAGAAATTTTCTGATTTTAACAGATTCCTAATATCCCCAAACTGAATTTCAGTGTGTTCTCTCCCAATTCCTTGAAGAAATGAAATAAATGAGAGATTAAACATGTTACAGTTGAGACGAAATAAATATTTGATGTTGGGTATCTAAAATTTTGTAGGAGCAGAATTAAACACTAAAAATGATCCTAAAATGTTTGATAGACTCCCTTATTATACTGCCAGGGGAGTGTTTCCTTGTTCAGATCACTGATATCCGTATATAAAAATGCTTTCTAGTAGGGCTCCTGTTTTGAGCTAGGTATTCTCAGCAGCAGGGATTCAAGGACTTACCTTTGAATGGTGCAGTGTTAGGCTTGGAAACAGATAATTGCCTTAATGGAGGCAGGTTTCACGTGGAATGAGAGGCAGAATGGAGTCCAAATTCAAGAAAATTGGAGAAGGTTTTGGAAAGAGCATGCGGGTGCAGGGATTTTAATAATTTTCCAAGTAGAAAGAATAAAATATGTAGAAGTTTTCCGTTGTAAGAGAGCATGCCACATTCAAAGATATCATTAAGTAGTTTTTGGTATTAGAGCTTAAAATAGGAGGGGGAGGTGACTAGAAATGGGGTTAAGAAAGAGAAGAACTAAGTATTAAAAGCCGAATGTCATGCAGAAGAGTTGCAGCTTTATTTCAGTGGCCACAGGAGCCATGGAGAGTATTGCAGAGGAGTGTCCTGTAAGACGGAAAGATTACTGTATCAGCAGTGTAGAGATTAGAAGTAGAGAACGTAATAGTCCTGGATGGTGTACATTACATTGTTCCAGATGAGATGATGTTGACCTAAATTGGAGCGACAGTCATGGAGATGGAAACAAAGGAACAGATTTGAGATACAGTTAAGAGCTGGATTGGACGGGACTTGGGATATGGTTGTGCTTGAGACATAAGGACATATTTTTCCTTAAGGATATACAGGTGGTTTGCATGACTGAGTAGCTGGAGGAGCCATTTTGTTAAGAAATAAAAGAAGTGGAACAGGAACGAGGTGGAAATTAATGGGTTCACTTACAAGCATTGATAACTTTGAGATGCCTGTTGGACAAATAGAATTGTCTAATTGCTGGTCATTATATATAGTTGCAGTTTAGGAGAGAAGTCTAGATTTGAGAGCCGTTAGGATGTAGATTACAGGTGAAACGCATGGATGAGAAATCTCAGGCAAACTGGAGTGACAAGACGAGAGCCAAGGACAGGTCCCAAGGGACCACCAACACTTAGGGGATGGGAAAAGCAGGTACTCCAAGAAAGGAGACTGAAAGCGAGGCAGTGAGGGATGCGGTGGGAGATCCAGGATAGGGAGATGTTACAAAATCCAAGGGAATCCTGTATGGGCAGGTGAGCAGTGCTAGATACCGCAGAGAATAAAACAGGCACTTAAGAGGTACCCATTGGCTGGGAAACTGTTAAGTTCATGTGGGATCATGAGATGGGCAAATTCAACAGAATGGAGATGGCGAATAGAGTACACAGCAAGGAGAAGTGGGCAGGAAGTGGAGTATGGAGAACATTCTGTTAAGAATCTCCCTGTGTACAGAAGGAAAGAGAAACACTACACACATGCCTAATGAGATCAGGGAGATTTTTGTTTGTGTTTTAAGATGACAAATTTGAACATGTTTATATGCTTAAGGAAAGGAGAAATATGAAGGGAGAGGCTAAAATATCTAGGATGAGGAGAGGATAATCAATATAGCTGGCCTTAGATTAGTTGTTCTCAGAGTCTGCTCTGGGATTGGTTGTATAAATATCACCTGGAAATGGTTAGAAAAGTAAATTGTCAGTCCTGACTTCAGATTACTCAATTACAAACTCTGGGTTTGGGGCTCAGCAGCCTGTGTTTTAATGAGCCTTCCAGGTGATTCTCAGGTACACTCAAGCTGGAGAACTCCTCTCCTAGATGATCCAGGGCCCAGGTGAGTGCACACACCTCACACTGGAGGGGAGCTGCTTCTGTGGATACAGGCACAAATAGATCTGTGGTGCATGGCGGTGAAGTTGATGGAATTTGCTCCTGATGACGTAATTGTTCTTTTTGAACTAGGAAGCAGTTTGGCCACTGAATCCTGAGATAAGAGTAGGGTTGGGCCGGGTGCGGTGGCTCACACCTGTAATCCCAGCACTTTGGATACCCGAGGCGACGGATCACCTGAGATCAGGAGTTTGAGACCAGCCTGGCCAACATGGTGAAACCCTGTCTTTACTAAAAATATAAAAATTAGCCAGACATGGTGGTGGGTACCTGAAATCGCAGCCACTCAAGAGGCTGAGGCAGGAGAATTGCTTGAACTCGGGAGGCGGAGGTTGCAGTGAGCCGAGACTGTGCTGCTGCACTCCAGCCTGGGCGACAAGAGCAAAACTCTGTCTCAAGAAAAAAGAGAGCACAGTTGATTGAGTTTATTTGAATGAAATACATACTTAAGGTTTTGGAAATGTTGCATTCTAATTGACCTAGAATATGATTAGCTTTAAGCTGAAACGTACATTTATTCTCTCCCTCATTCTACTTTCTCCTGGCCCTTTCTCAGCAAGAGCTAACTGTTCTACTTGCTACTAATTCCTTAGAACAGAAATGATTCCATCATAGCATGTGTTGGGAGGCTCAGTCTTTAGGTGTTTGGGGGCCTTTTGTTTGTGGTTTCATTGGGGCTTTTAAATATTTGTCTTAATTGGTGGATACTTTCAGGAGATTGCTGAGATCACATCATTTAGAGCCAGAGTAAAGGAGAATATTTGACCAAAGATTCATCAAACCAATATGAGAAATTTACAGATGCTAGATTTTATTAACACTCCCACACAGGAGGTTTGAAATGAACAAGAGAAAAACATTATGTAGATTTTAAGAAGAAAAGTCAAACAATTAAAAATCTGCCGTGGGCATCTGGTTACGGGCCCCAGTGGCCCATGCTCTGAACTTTTGATGTCATCAAATAAGTTTCTTAGCTGGTCATAAAGCTGGTTGTCGTTTCATTTCATGGTTTCAATATTGTGAAGAATTTGGACAAAGAAGCAGCATTTTGATGTGTCTAGTTTTTAGGGGAAATAGTGAATTTGCTATAACTAGTCATTAATTTTCTATTTTCTTTTTTTTTGATGAAAATGCATTTATATTCTAATGTAGGAACACAACTCTCCGGGGTGAAACAGTATGAAAAGTTATAACTGAAACCAGTGTCCTGAAAGCTGCCACAAAATAAGGCAAAGGAGACAGGAAGTCTTATCTCTGTGAGACCTTCAGTATCAGGGGGTTCTCAGCAGGTAGCACGGGAGGAAAGACCACGTGGAAGTCATCTACCATCATGCAGAGCCCAGCTCCTTAAACCTGTCCCTTTGTTACCGCAGGGTAGACAGGACTTTTTAAATCTAAAAGTCTTCTTTCACTCAGTACCTTGAGCATTTGTGTTTATAAATGTTTGGTTTCTGACAGCTGTTTTGGGTTCAGCAGTTGGAACCTTTAAATTCGAACCACTCTCCAATGTTTCCTGATTCATGTAAAGAATGGTTGACCACATCTCCAAAGGTGTGGCTACAGAATAAATAAAGAAATCCTACTTCCTTATTTAAGTGTAATATAACAGTCCTCAGAGAAAATCCTGAGTCCATCCTTGTCTGAATGTTTAATATTTTGTGGAGTAAATAGATTTTGTTAACATTGTAGAAACAGTTTAGTGGAATATGCAGTGTTTCTGTAGTACCTTGATTTTATTATTGGGATATGAATTAAATACAAATTAAGTGGGTTTAAAAGGGGATTAGTAAAAACTGAATTAGAAAATGTTATTTTAAGATTTCTTTGGTAAAAGCATTTAATCTATAAATGAGCCTTTACTGTTACATCAGATTAGCTCTCAGACTGACATTTTGATTGTTTCCCATTTGATCAGAAATTGAGACTGTAGAATATTACTTCTATTTAAATATAAATGTGGGCCAGGTGTAGTGACTGACATCTGTAATCCCAGAAATTTGGGAAGCCCAGGTAGGACAACTGTTTGAGCCCGGGAGTTTGAGACCAGCCTGGGCAACGTAGTGAGACCCTGTCTCTACGAAAAATTAGCAAATTAGCCAGCTGCAGTGGTGCGTGCCTCTGGTCCTAGTTACTCCAGAGGCTGAGGCAGGAGGATCACTTAAGCCCAGAAGGTGGGCTGCAATGAGCTCTCATTGTGCTACCGCACTCCATCCTGGGTGACAGAACAAGGTCTTGTCTCCAAAATAAAAATTGAAATGTTATTATAACTGTGTTATTAAAACTTCTACCTCTTTAAATCTGGAATTCAGTAGTATCTAAAAAATTTAAAGGGAGAATATCCCTGGATTACATAAAGAGCTACAGTTCTGCAAACCCACCAAAAAGAAGACAGCACATGCTCAAGGTTCCCGTGGTCACAGGTCAGAGCCGGGCCAGGGCAGGGCTGGGAGACTCTCCTGCCCACGCCTGGCTTGAAGACGCGATGCGTGGAAGCAGCAGTTCTTTGAGAGGACAAAACAGAAAAAGAGAAATAGTGTGAATTCTTTCTTTATGCAGCAAGCTCTGTGTAATCATTTCCCAAGTTAAAGGACCCTTCTTCCTTCAGTCTAACCATAAACAACTTTATTGGAGCCAGAACTTCCACATGCTTTTAGTATTAACATTAAAGGATCATTCTCAGAAACGCCTGTCTTTTCTGTTTCCCTCTTGGCTTTTGTTATGGCAGGGTAGATTGGACTTTTTCTTTTAGATCTAAAAATCTTTTTTTCGCTCAGTACCTTGAGCATTTGTATTTATAAATGTTTGGTTTCTGACAGCTGGTTTGGGTTCAGCTCTATAAGGGAACCTTTAAATTTAAACTGCTTTGCAAGTGTTTATTCCCTTAAAACATTTCTAAAGTAAATGTATATACATAGAAGAAGGATTTTGAAAGGTTCTTCTTAGTTAGGTTTAATGTGTCCTGACAGCTCAGTGCTCTTGGATTCTTACAATGATGGTGTCTTGGCTGTCCAGCCCAGTGCTCCCAGAGGGTTCTCAGGCAGCTAGTTAATCAAGGGACATCCAGCAGTGGCACAGCCTCATCCTGTGGAAAAGGGCAGAGCTTCAGGACACTGGTCTGGCTCAGTGTCTAGCACTGTTGGCACTACCTGTTGTAAAATCTCAACATTTGGCCTCATGATCTTTCTTTATGTAGATTTATTGGGCACCTACTGTAAACCAGGTTGGTCATGACCTAGATAGGTCTGAGCCAGTTAAACAAGGTTTCTGTCCCCTTCAAGCCTAGTTTTTAGTGTAATCACAGTGGGATGCTCCAAGTTAGGGATCAACAGACCTTTCTATAAAGGATCAGATAGTGATTGAGGCTTTCTGGGCTACACAGTCTTTCTTAGAACTACTTTACTCTCTTGTAGCACAAAAGTAGCCATAGGCAATAGACGGGTACCAACAAAACGTCATTTACAGAAGCAGGTGGCCGAGGTCCCACGGACTGTAGTTTGTTGACCCCCCGTCTAGACAATGCCAGTCCAGTGGGACAGAATCCATATCATACAGTCTGGGCTAGGGATATCTTTCCCCGACTGCAGAGCTCTCCAGGCCATGTCGGCGGCCATAGAGAGGACGTGCATTTCTCAGCATTTGCTGCCTGTTGCAGAATTACTGACAGCTGCACTTACCATGTTCTTGAATTATTTTTTCCACCTTGGGCTTAATAGTTTCCCCAAAATCCTCAGTGAGGAAGTATCACCCTCCTTTGTTCTACATGTCATGTATGTGATAAGCAGAAAGGAAACAGACGAACTCAGACCTTGAAATTGTAATGAAGCATTTAATTCCTGCTCCCATCCTAGCTTGGTGGAGTTGAGCAATATCTACAGACGTCCTTCCGACACAGTGATTCCCATCACCCTTTGTGTGGCCACTAACCTGGTGCTGGGCTCTGGGGTTGATGTAGGACCCCGGTCCTGCCCTCAGGGATCTCACAGTCACAGGAGTTAAATCGAAGTACATTCCTGCCTTCATTCCGACTACCTGTCACACATGTGCAAGGAAAGCAAAAGTGACCGAGGCCTGACCCCGTCCTGGATGAGCTCACAGTAAAGCAAATGAAAAATAATGAGCAGTAAAATAAAAGGCAGTGCTGCAGCCTGTGGTGGGGATCACACTGCCTGGATTGCTGAGTTCTCCCTCTGTTGTAATTGAGCAGGCTTCCCAGTATGCCATGCATACTCACCTGTGAGGCCGATTTTATTATTCCCACTTTCAGGTGGGGGAGACTGAGGCACGGAGTCCTGAAGCCCCACAGCCTGTGAGTGGCAGGGCTAGTGCGTGGTCTCCTGCAGGCTGGTGTCTGACTGCCGAGGCTGCACTCCTAACCCCTGGTATCTGCAAGATGATTCTGCTCTCTGTAAATGTGTATGCTGATATGTGACACCCAGGAGAATGCATTTTTTAGCCAGAAAAAGTTTTGTAACAGCATTTTTGTTTTCGCAGAAATGTGTCTGCCCGCTGAATAGTGAGCATTTGCGTTAGAGACAGTCTGGCTGCCAGGGGCTGCGTTTGGTCCTGGTGCGTTTTTTATAAGTCTGAGTTGTGATTCCGTGTTAGATTTCTAAAACCGCCGTAGTAACATACCACAAACAGGGTGGCTTAAAACAACAAATTGTTCCCACAATTCTGGATGCTAAAGATCTAAAATCAGGGCCTGTCGGCAGGGGAAGTTCTTTCTGAGGCAGAATCTGTTCCGTTCCTCTCCCACAGCTCCTGGTGGCAGCTGGCGGTCCTTGGTGTTCCTGCCCAGTCTCTGCCCCCGCCTTCATGTGGAATCCTCCTTGTGTCTGTCTTCACTTGACCGCCTTCTTGCTAGGATGCCAGTCATACTGAATTTGAGGCCTGCTTACTCTCTCCTGTGATACCTTCCTAACTCATTCCATCTACAGTGACCTTATTTCCAAATAAGGTCACATTTTAGGATACTGGGGGTTAGGACTTCAACGTAATCTTTTTGGAGAGAACACAGTTCACCCCATAACAGATACTTTAGGGAGGATAGAATTTCCTTATTCACTCCTAGCGCATCCCAGTTTTTTTACCCTGGAAGAGATTCACAAATGTCTGTGGCCATTGCCCTCCTTGGGTATTTGAGTTGACTGCTCCTTTTCTCCAGATATTTCTGTGTGGTGATGGTGATAAGAGAGAGAGGGGTTGAATGACTAATATCCTGTCTAGGTTTCTTTCGTTAAAAAGCTGAGACTATTCTTTTCACTAAATATTATTTCCACCCACTCATGGAACAGAGAGAGCCACGTTCCATAAAAGGGCTCTCTAATATATTATAGTAGTCACGTGCTTTTTATAAATGCATGCCTATCGAGAATGCAGGGTACCTCACATTAGGCTATACTGTCCTGATTTTTTTGGTCTCCTTCCCAGGTGTTTCCTAAAAGAGAAATTATCAGTAAGGTGGAAAGGACTTCTCAGTATTGAGCCCCATAATTTGGCCTAGCAGCGCTGGAAAGAACAAGGGGAAATGGGAGGAGAAGTGAGAAACGGGGGAGGAGTTTGGGAAGTGAGAGGGAAAGGGCAGCACAGGGAGCATTGCTGACGAGAAACAAGGCTTGCATGAGGCCGCTCTGCCGTTCATCACGAAGGCCCGTCCTGGGCTGGCCGAGCTCTGAAACGCTGGACTCGGCGCGGACTGCCTGCTCTGGAGGATTTAGGACAAACAGGGAAAAAGCTTTGAAATAGCTCTCTCTGCCACCCGCCCGCCCTCCCTTATTTTTTTTCTAATAAAGATGATTTCTACCCACTCATGAAGTAGAAAGATACAATCTATAAAACAGCTCTTTAACTCTGGAAACACAGAGTACTTCTGGGTTCAGCTCAGCTCTGTAAATGACCAAAATGATAAATGGTGACTGTTGTACTTATTTTTTATGGGAACTCTTAATTGAATTTTAGTTTATTGCAATTGTGGTTAATTTCTGATGATCTTTAAATGTTCACACACACTAGGAAAACTTTTTTGAATACCTGCTATCGGGTATCATGAGAGGCAAATCATGACTCTTGCCCGAGAGGAACTTACTTAGTAAGGGACAGAAGATGCGTCCCGGCATAAATAGTGGAGCTAGGACTGGATAAGAGCACCTACACAGGCACGAGTGTCTCTGGATGTTCAGACTTCAGAGTTTACTTGATGATTCTTTCTGCCAGTGTTCACTGAGCTCCGACAAAGAGCCAGGTGTGCTGGCATATAGTGATTATACATGATGGGTGACAGGAGCCAGGACGCTGGGGTGAGACTGCCTGGGCCTGCACCTGGCTCTGTGGCCTGTGGGAGGGAGGGGCTTACTCTCCATAGGCCTCACATCTTCTTTATCTGTGTAATGGGAATAGTATTAATATCTGCCTCACAGATATGCTGTGTACACATATACACAAACACAGAAAGTGAGAAGGAGTGCTTGCCAGCTGAGTGCACTGTAAAAGCAGTATGTTCCCTGCCTGGGGCTTATCTTCAGAGGTGTTAATAACAGGTCAGGAAGGAAACAAAAAGAGGAATTACTACACACAGTGGTAAGTGGAGGGCAGATAAGATTGTCATGCAAGGGAGAATCTGTAAGTTTGGGGTGTTTTGTTTTGTTTTATTTCTGAGACAGTCTCACTCTGTTTCCCAGACTGGAGTGCAGTGGCATGATCTCAGCTCACTGCAACCTCCACTTCCCGGTTCAAGCAATTCTGCTGCCTCAGCCTCCCGAGTAGCTGGGATTACAGGCATGTACCACCACAACTGGCTAATTTTTGTATTTTTAGTAGAAATGAGGTTTCACCATGTTGCCCAGACTGGTCTCAAGCTCCTGGCCTCAAGTGACCCACCCACCTCAGCCTCCCAAAGTGCTGGTATTACAGGTGTGAGCCACTGGGCCCAGCCCCTGCTTTAAATTTTGTAATCAAGGATGGGCTTCCTCCAGTGGCAGAGTTTGAAGCCATGCTATGAGGGAGCAAGGCTAGAAGAGTGGGGATGGCTGTTAGGTGGTAGAGGCTGGATCAAGCAGAGCCTTCGTAGGCCATTTGAAGAAGTTTTAATTTCATTCCGAAGCAGTGGAAAACCATTGAAATGTTTGAAATGTGGGTGTGACTGAATCCTTCATGTTTGCCAAAGGGTGATTCTGATTCTGTATAGAGAACAGTACAGAGGATGGATTCGAGGGGTCAAGCATGAGATGCGCTTAAGAATGTCACAGTAACAGGTTGGAGACGATGGCTTTAACTAGGAGGTTAAGGGAGGTTGGTAGAGGAGATGGGAAGAATGAAATAGATTCAAGATACATTCTGAGGTCAGAATTGTCATGACTGATAGACTGGATGACATGGATTAGAAAAGGGGAGGGTTTTAAAATATCTCTCATGTTTCTGGCCTGAGTATTGGGTTTAATTAGATGGTTATGAATCTTCCCATCTAAGGAATAAGTTAGGGGCAGAACTTAGTCATATTAAATTCCAGTGCTTTCACTTTCATTGGAGAGAACTTAGTCCTGTAGCCATGCCTGATTTTAGGGTTGGGGCAGGGACCTGGAAATGTAGTTGAGGCCTGTGCCCTGGGAGCAAAGGAGAACAGATGTTGGTGAACACCTAGCAATACTCACTGCATCCTGCAGTGTGGGTATTCTGCACACTTTGCAGATGATGAATTTTAACTTTGAGGGGTTAACTCAGCTTTCCCTAGATGATCAGGTTGTAAGGGGGAGGTGCAGATTCTAATTCTGTTGTCTCTGATTCAAAAAGCTGTGCCCTTTTCACCACGATACCATTGAACGCTGGTGTTGTCGTCGTCAAGCCGTTTGCAGCTTACAGAGGAAACTCACATACGTTAACTTGCTTATGGCTTGGGGAGCAGGTCTCCCGTCACCAGACCTTCCTAAGCCAGCTAAGGTGTCTCATGGCTTGATATCAGAATGAAAATACAGTGCAGTTCTAATGATTCAGAAACTGGTGTTCTTGCCTGCTGCTTTTAGGAGACAGGAGTGAGAACAATGGAAACAGCCTGGGACTGGGGACTTAAATTCTAGGGCCTGGTCTGTGGTCAGAATGCATTCCGATCAGTGCCTCCTTCCCACTTGGTACAGTTATAGTGAGGAGTCAGTGGTGCCTGAGACAATGCAAGATCAACAGTGATGATAGGTGGCTTTGCTTTGTACAGCACTGTTTGCTTCAGACCCTCCTTCAACTGGGCCTTGCAGTTTGAATCGCTTTTTGTCACTCAGCAGGTATGTAGCTGTGGCTTTCTCAATCTCCCTAAATCTGAGATTCCTCGTCTGTAAGGCAGGGTTAGTTAACCTCCTTCAGAGAGTTGTTACAAGTGTTCTTGATCGTGTAAACGAAGGGTCTACCACAGAGCAGCATGTGGCTAAATGAAAGCTATTATGTAAGAAAAAAATAAACCCAACAACCATGAATTGAGTGACTGCTACGTACCAGGTACCAGGGTAGGCTCTGGAGATTTAGAGATAAAAGGTAGAGTCCCTGCTGGCTTCAAGGAACATCCCAGTTAGTGGGGATGTTTCAGAGAGAACCACCACCCAAGCTCAGGTTTCCCTGAGGAAAAATAATGCATTCTAATCAGACTAGAGAGTGTGTTTGGTTAATAGATCATATAAACTAAAATTGTACAATAGCCAGTTTGGGTGCAATGAGCTATGCAAACAAAACATTGACTTTTTTTTTTTTTAAATACTTTAATTTCTGGAATACATGTGCAGAACCTGCAGGTTTGCTACGTAGGTAGACACATGTCGTGGTGGTTTGCTGCACCCCATCAGCCCATCATTAGGTATTTCTCCTAATGCTATCCCTCCTCTAACCCCTCACCCCCTGACAGGCCCCAGTATGTGATTTTCCCCTCCCTGTGTCCATGTGTTGTCATTGTTCAACTCCTACCTGTGAGTGAGAACATGCGGTGTTCGGTTTTCTGTTCTTGTATCAGTTGGCTGAGAATGATGGTTTCAGCTTCATCCATGTCCCTGCAAAGGACATGAACTCATCATTTTTTATGGCTGCATAGTATTCCATGGTGTATATGTGCCACATTTTCTTTATCCAGTCTATCATTGATGGGCGTTTGGGTTGGTTCCAAGCCTTTGCTATTGTGAATAGTGCTGCAGTAAACATATGTGTGTGTGTGTCTTTATAGAAGAATGATTTATAATCCCTTGGGTGTATACCCAGTAATGGAGTTGCTGGGTCCAATTGGTATTTCTGTTTCGAGATCCTTGAGGAACTACCACACTGTCTTCCACAATGGTTGAACTAATTTACACTCCCACCAACAGTGTAAAAGAGTTCCGTTGGTCTATGTATCTGTTTTGGTGCCAGTACCATGCTGCTTTGGTTACTGTAGCTTTATGCTGTAGTTTGAAGTTAGGTAGCTTGATGCCTCCAGCTTTGTTCTTTTTGTTTAGGATTGTCTTGGCTACACTGGCTCTTTTTGATTCCATATGAAATTTAAATTAGTTTTTCCTAATTCTGTGAAGAAAGCCAACATTGACATTTTATGTTTTAATAGTCTTTATGATAAATGTCAACAAAAATACTTTTTAGAGACACATGGTTTTTACACACACTTAGAGGGGTAATAAAATCTCCTGTTAATGCTAATTGCATTCTGACGGAGTGGAGACTTCGTGGTGTGACAAAAAGCAAGGCATCTTGCTCTTTTCTTAATGTAGTTTGAATTTCAAAACAACACGAAGGAAGGCTGGTGTTATTTATTCAGGGATTTGTGTGCACATTTGATAGATTCCATTTATCTTCAGCAGAGGAATCTGTATTCCCGGCCTTTCTCCCCTTTGCTTAGATTGGATTTCCTCAAACCTCTTTGCTCTTTGAAGGATTGTGTGCTGTTAAGTAAATGAAAGGGTATGTTTCTGGGTTTATGCTGACTGATTTACAACAGGATGGCAAATTCAGCACTGAAAACAGGGTCAGACAAATACCCTGGTTGTGAGACTCAGGTGACTCAGACGAGCCAGGCTTCGCTTAGTGGTTTTTACCCCTCCAGTAGAGAAAAATCGTGGCGAAGGCTTCAAAGGCGTGTGGACTGTAAGCTCTGGCAGAACAGGGCCAGCACTGTTAGTAGCGGTTGTGCAGTTGTGTTATTGTTGACGGTCTTATTAACACTGGCTATTTTTTATCTTCTATCCACTGAATAGTCATTGCTTAATTATTGTGGTTAATTCTCACAGCCAGCCTATGTTAATTTTAATTGCTCCAAGGCTCTCAATTTAAATAAGAAATCTAGCAAAGTTATTTTCTTTCGCCTCCCCTTCCAGCTTAACAAAGAGTACTCATGTTTTGAGAAAATAGAGACGCATTTAAATAGTGTTACCAGAGTGACGCATCATCAACTAGGAAAATCAGAATTACATACTTTTTTGAGGTTGCCTTCACAGGACGTAGTAGTAATCTCTCAAGACTGGAGGTCTCATAGCCCTATGATGCAGAATATCAATGATAAGAGGAGGGAGCATTGCCTCCTTAATGGTGCATGGAGACATCTTCCACCAGCACTTGGAACTAAGCCTACGCTGGTGAATGACACAGGAGAAAGACATAGACCTGAGAAGGAAACATTTACAACGTGAGAAAGACGAGGGCAGCATGGAATTACTAAATGGAAGATGGGAAGTGTGTGTTTTGTGTCTGCCATCTACACTTGCGACACAGGTATCATTATGTCTGTTTTATAGAGGAGAAAACTCAGTTCCAGAAGGGTTGAATAACTTGCCCAGAGTCACAAGATGATAACATGCCAGACCAGGTAGCTAACTCCACGTGTATCTGACTTTAAAGTCCATTCCTTTTATTTACCTCATAGTGGTTTATATGAGATGCATTGTCAACAAAATTTATTCGACTTTGAATTTCCTTCACCATCTGTCTTTTTCAATGTAATATGAATTCTGCATCATTTTGTTGAAACGAAAAGTTCTAACCATTATTGTTTTTAAAATAGGAGGCTCTTGGGCCTTAAAGGAGAGTTGTCATTCCAGTAGTCTGGTAGAGGTCATTTGAGATGGAAGCCATAGCCCCTAGGCAAAGGCACTGAGCTGAGAATGTTGCAGCTTAGTCAGGGAACAGAGAGTAGATTCATTTGAGGAGAACCAAGTGTCTCAGTGGAAAGCCTCAGCAAGGAGCTGGTGAGCAGAGGGGGGCCAATTTTGAAGGGAGGATTAAAGTGCTCAGAGCTAGGTCTAATACTCTGACAGCAGTGTGTAAATTGAAAGAGTAGAGATAAATTGAGGGAAAAGTAGCATCATCTATATAAACTGTCAGGGAGTAGAGAAATCTGGCTTTTCATGTATTTGGTTCAGGGAACAGTAACTTTGCCATAGATATTTCCCAGGGCTGTGAATAAATCCTATGGTGTACTGGTCTTCCCAGGTTGTGAATAGATCCTGTGGTATACTGGTCAAGCATGCGAAGTTTGGGGAAGTTAGGAACATCCTTAAGCCCCAAGGTAGATGCCCAAAAGTTAAATATTCACTAGAAGTGATAAGTGAGCAATGGAAATATGAAAATATTAGCTCATGCCACTCTCCTGCCTGTTGCCTTAAATTAACCATTCCACCGAAAGCTGCTTTCTGCTGTTACTTTATTTGGGTAAGTCAGTCACAAATGGAATTATTTGCATTTAATACTCTGCTGTTATCCCTCTGTTTAGGTTTTTGTTTCTGTTACTTTAATTAAAAAGCAGTTCTTGGGTTATGACTGCCCTCTGGTCTGAGGGCTCCAGGAAGCAGCCCAGTCATGAACCTTCCAGTTGAACCAAGTCGACTAGAAGCGCCTAGGTAGAGACACCGAAAGTGATCACAGGCCAGCCAACCTTTCTTGCCTCTCAGGCTGAAACAAGTTCACAGTGTGACAGCTTTTCAGGGACAACTCCACGCTTGCATAAATGCCCCTATGCGTCTGACTTTTCCCAGATGGCTTATTCACAATCAGTCAACAGGTACTGACCAGTATGTGCCTGGTGTTGTCTGAGTTGATAGGAAGATCTACATATGAAAATTGGTGTTTGGGATTCTGAACTTCTTTCCAGCTTATCTGGTAACTTCCCCATAACTTTAAAGACAAATAGAAAAGACTTTTTCAGAAACATTCAGTCAAATTTGAAATGACCATGTTCCTGCCAGACAGTGAAATACATTATAAAGCCATATTAATAAAGATGACGTGGTATTACAGTACCATCGGAGAATAAGAATTGTGATGGAGTAGAGAGCTTTCTGCCGCTTCCTTCTCTCAGAAATCATCCATCACTGTAGAAAGGCAAGGAGAACGAAGAATGGAAAAACAAATTCTACTTTTGATGGAACCAAAAGTAGTTATAACATTGATCCCCAATGAAGACAAAAAGCAATTGGAGTTCTGATGACTGAGTTACCGGGGGGAGCTAGGTGAGATCTAAGCGCCTACAGTGGGGGGTGTTGACGAGGAGCAAGCATATTTCCTGCAGAACATTGGAAAGGCTCAGAAATTAATGAAGTGAGGTCCTGAAGAGTGATAGGTTCATATGGGGACTTTTAAAAGAAAAAGAGTGATTGAAAGACTGCCTGAGATCCTCCCCTCTACTCCCTACAACCTTGAATGTGCTCCCTTATCTCAGAGTTAGGGTTTCTGGAGAGAGCCCCAAAAAACTGGGTGTAGCAGAGGTTGGGAGTAAGAAGGAGGTAAGGACTTTAGATTATCTGAGAGCCTGTCTTCCCAAGGGCCAGATTTTTAGCACTCAGGTCTATATTCTCCATTAATTAAAATAATATTTTTAAAAATCAGCCTGTAAAAAAAAATTAGAAGGAAATAGTCCATGATTTTAGTAATAAATGGAGAAATTTGTTGATTTATTTTTCTTTTTGCTGTTGTCTTTCACATTTTAATGTGTGCATATTATGTTCTAGAAAATAGCAAAATTGGGTCAGGCATAGTGACGTGTGCCTGTAATCTCAGCCCCTTGTGCGGCCAAAGTGGGAGGATTTCTTGAGGCCAGGAATTCAACACCAGCCTGGGAAACATGGTGAGGCCTCATCTCTACAAAGAAACTAAAACATGAGCCAGGCATAGTGGTAGGCATCTGTAGTTCTAGCTACTGGGGAGCCTGCGGTAGGAGAATTGCTTGAGCCTAGGAGTTCAAGGTTACAGCTGGCTGTGATAGCACCACTGCACTTCAGCCTGGGCAACAGAGTGAGACCCTGTCTCTAAATGAATTAATTAAAAAAAAAAAAAAAGCAAAATGCAGAAAATAATTGTGATGAAGAAGAAAGAAGGAAAATATTTGTCAAAGGCTTCATGATATAAAAATCCTTTAAAAAATTAATAAACTTTTTATTTGAGAGCAGTTCTATGTTCACATCAAAATTGACCATAGAGATTTCCCATACAACCCTTGGTCACTCCCCACCCCACCCATATCTCCCACCATTATCAATTTCCCAAACCAGATTGGTACAGTTGCTGAAGTTTATGAACCTGCATTGACACAACATTATCACCCAGACTCCGTAGTTTACAGTAGGGTTCACCCTTGGTGGTGTACGTTCTATGAGTTTGCACAAATGTAGACTGACATGTATTCACCTTATAGTATCATACAGACTAGTTTCAGTGCCCCAAAAATCTTTCGTGTTCCACCTGTTCATCTCTCCCTCCCCTCTAATCTCTGGCCACCATAGATCTTCTTACTGTCTTCATACTTTCCCCTTTTCCATAATGTCATACAGTCACAGTATAAAGGTTTTCCAATTGGTTTTGTTTTGTTTTTTTTTTTTAGTTCATGTCTTTTATTAACTCAGTTACTTGTCTTCTGGTTTGTTGAAGCAGTAAGTCAGACAGCATTTGCCACAATAATGTCTGTCAAAGTGGCTTGCCATGAACACTCCAGCACCACATTCATCAGAAGGACACTCTCCACGAAGGCGACTCATTTTGCCATTCTCATCCACTTTATAATATTTCAGGACAGCCAGCTTAACCTTCTTTCTCTTGTGCTTATTCTTCTTGGGAGTGGTGTAAGACTTCTTCCTTTTCTTAGCACCACCACGAAGTCTCAACAACACAAGATGAAGAGTAGACTCCTTCTGAATGTTGTAGTCAGACAAAGTACGTCCATCTTCCAGTTGCTTGCCAGCAAAGATCAGTCTTTGCTGATCAGGAGGAATTCCTTCCTTATCCTGGATCTTGGCTTTTACATTTTCTGTTGTATCCGAGGGTTCACCCTCGAGGATGATGGTCTTCCCCATAAGGGTTTTCACGAAAATTTGCATTTTGGTGACGACCCCACCTGAGGTGCAGATGGCGGATTGAAAAGGAAGCCCGATTGGCTTCTTACACTTAATAATATGCATTTAAGTTTCCACCGTGTCCTTTCATGGCTGTAACTAATTTCTGTTTAGTGATGAATAATAATCTGTCTAGATGTACCACAGTTTACCTGTTCACCTACTGAAGGACATCTTGGTTGCTTCCAAATTTTGGAATTTATGAATAAAGCTGCATTTTATATGATACTATTTTCTCTCTTAGCATATTATACTTCTTTTTGCTTTTAAAATGGCTGCCATAGAGTTTGCAATATACACTTACAACTAATCCAAGTCCACTTTGAAATAACATTAAACTGCTTTATCAGTAGTGCATATATCTTATTATAAGAAAATATTCCCAGTTCTTGCTTCCCATCTTTAGAATCATCACTGTCATTCATTCATTTATACATGAGCATATCTATACATGCATAATTGAGTAAATTGTTGCTATTATTTTGAAAAAGATATTGTGTGTTTGATTAAGAATAAGAAAACAAAAGTTTTTCTTTTACCTCCGCTTAAGTGTGTGTGGTTCCCCCCCACCCCTGGGTTTTTTTTTTTTTTAAAGGATTTTTTTCTTTATCTCTGATTTCCTTTTTTTTCATTTCTCTTTTGATTTATTTTTTTATCTTTGATTTTCTTAATTGTAAATATGATATGCCCAGAGGTAGTTTTCCTGGCATCCACTTAGTGTTCTCTGAGCTTCTTGGATCTGTGGTTTGGTGTTTGATATTAATTTGGGGAAATTCTCGGTCATTATTGTTTTGAATATTAATATTTCTTCTGTTTCTTTCCCTTTTCATTCTCTTTCTAGTATTCCTGTTACATGTATGTTATACCTTTCATAGTTGTCCTGCAGTTCTTGGCTATTTTGTTTTGTTTTTTCAATCTTTGTTCTCTTTGCTTTTTCATTTCAGAAGTTTCTGTTGTCATATCCTCAAGTTCAGAGATTTTTCCTTAGTTGTGTTCAGTCTACTGATAAGTTTGTTAAAAACAGTATTCAAGTCTATTATAATGTTTTTGACCTCTAGCATTTCTTTTTTACTATGTCTTGGAATTTTCATCTGCTTACATTTGTCTGTCCTTTTCATGTTGTGTACTTTTTCCATTACAGCCTTTAGCTTATTAATCATTTAAAAAATTATTCTTGTTGAATAATTCCAATGTTTCTGTCATATCTGACTCTGATTCTGATGCCTGTTCAGTCTCTTCAAACTGTGTGTTTTGCCTTTCAGTGTGTCTGGTAAGTTTTTGCTGAAAGGTGGATGTCATGATGTCCTGGGTAAAAAGAATTGTGGTAAATGGGTCTTTAGTGATGTAGTGGTAATGTGCTGCGGAGTGATACTGTTTGGATGTTATGTCCCCTCCAAATCTCTTGTTGAAATATGACCCCAGTGTTGGAGGTGGGGCCTGGTGGGACGTTTTGGGTCATGGGGGTGGATCCCTCATGCGTGGCTCGGTGCCCTCCCCTTGGTGATGAGCCAGTTCTCGCTTTGTGAGTTCACATAAGAGCTAGTTGTTAACAGTCTGGCACCTCCTTCCCTTTTCTTGCTCCCTCTGTCACCATGTGACATGCTGGCTTCTCTTTGCCTTCTGCCATGATTGTCAACTTCCTCAAGCCCTCATCAGAAGCAGATGCCCACACTATGCTTCATGTATGGCCTGCAGAACCATGAGCCAAATAAATCTCTTTTCTTTTAAAATTATCCAGCATTGGTTACATTTTTATAGCAGTGCTGAGTGGACTAACTCGGAGAGAATGGAATTGTTCCGTAGTCCTACGAGCAGGACTTTTAGTAAGCCTGTGCCCCTGGACTGTGTGTGAACTTCACCCAGTGCTTCTCAGTTTCTCTTTTCTTCTTCTCTGGTGGGGCAGGATGACTAGAGTGGGCTGTAGTAGACTATTTTTCTTCACCAGGTAGGTCAGGGTCTGCTAAAGCCCCAGCAAGTTAGGGTCTGGTTAGTTTCTCTCCAGAGGCCAAACCTTGTTAAAAACATAATTCTCTGCTGTTGTTTCTTTTTTTTTTTTTTTTCTTTTTTTACTTTTCCAGTGGTGCTGATCTCTGATGTTTTTTCAAAGTGGTTCCTTTCCTCCTTTTTCTGCTGGAAGCATAAGGGGATTTTTCTGATACTCACTGTGAGGCCCTGCTAGCGCTTCTGGAAGAAAAACTCAAAAAAGCATCTTCTTCCTTACTCCGCATGATGGGCACCTCTAGTTTTAAACTCAGAGTTGTTCATTCTAGACCTCCAGCAATATGTCAAGTACAAGTGTGGTTTCCACCCGGGTACCGACTGGTACCCAGACTAGCATCAGTCACTTCTTCCACCCATCTTCCCAGTTTTCTTAAACCTAATTAACCCAACATACCCAAGAACATCTGGGATCATTCTAGTCCATACAATTTGTCTTCTAAATTTGTGCAAAAGACAGTATAGGTTTGTGTTTCTCTGAGAGTTCCTGGTTTCCTCTCAGTACCTAGGTTCTGCGACCTCCCTGGAACTCAGGATGGTTTCCAGGGAGGTGACTGTTGTGGTGGGTTGCAGTTCTCTGTATGCCCTTCTCTGTCTCTCTGGTCTTGGGGGCAGCAGCTTGCATGCTCTGTCACATTACTTCTTTGGCAGATTTAAGAATTTTTTGTGTGTTTTTTAACATTGTATGTTGACAAATTATGGTTGTGTATATTTATAAGACACAGAGTGGTATTGTGAATTTTAAATACAATGTGGAATAATTAAATTAAGCTAATTAACATATCTGGCACCTCGAATATGTAAGAAGAGCGATTGATATTTTACTTTAGCTTTGTACTTGTTAGGATGGAATGGTGACTTCTAAGCTTCTTTCCTACCAGACCAGAAACCAGAAGTCTCATCCTGTTGTGAAAAACAGGGCTTTGAGCTTTTTCAGTTTTCTGAACACAATGCCAGCAGCCGTGACTGCACGGCTGCCCTGTGGCTTCTAGTCTTGTCATAGCTTATAGAGAAAGGCTTCGTGTCTTAACCCGATAAACTCCCCTTGACTGTTTTATAGTTAAGTCAAATCCCAATGTCTGGCAAGATCTGAACTTGGTTTTTGTTTTCTGTTGCTTGCTTAAAACATATCAGAAGTAAGCCCGTGAAGGGCGTTAGCATGTATTCAGGCCTACTGTGGTTTCTCCTCCGTGAATGTTTCTAGAAACATAGTGAAACACAGAGGTGACTGGCTTTGCAGTTGTTGAGGTCAAACCTTGGCACAGGACTTTTGGTCTGTTTTCTCTTTATTGTTCGACACAACCCCCATGCAAGTTTCTGTTTCTCCTTCTCTTCTGCCTCATCTGGCTGACATGTTGATAGCAGCTTTGGCTTGTTTAGTTGGAAAGGACATTTAGAAATAAAATAACCGTGTGGACAGCACTGTGCAAGCTCTTCCACGACAGAGGCATTGAACTTCAGAAAGAGTTTACTGATCATCTCAGCCATATCCTTGTTTCACAATTCTGGGATCGACATCAGCAAAATTCTGTTTCTGACAACATCAGGATTCTCTAATCATTTCATGTATAGTAATCTTGAAAGACAAGTGATAAAATAAGATAAGGGACCTGAAACAATGAGCAGTTAAGCCACTTCCATACAGTCCCAAGGGCGGTGGTAAAAATAGAGCAAGAAGTGAGATTTATTACTTGCAGCCTTTGGATTTCACCATAAAGTCAGTGGTTTTTAAATGTTGGGATTTTTTTTCACCCTAACATCAAATGGTGGGAAACCTCATATGTAAAACATGAAATAAGCTGCAGGCTCACGTGGGAGGCTGTGTTGTATGGTATGATATTTAGAAGAGGGACTTGGAGTCCCGGCTGCCAGGGTGCTCTGGGCCTCAGTTTCCTCATCTGCAAAGTGAGGATAACCACTGTAGATGCCTCATAGAGTTGCTATGAAAATCAACTAAACCAGTTCCCAGCTGTAATAAGCATGCAGTTTATTCAGTCAAAACACTTTTATTGAGCAGCTTACTATATTCTGAGTCCTCGTAAAAGCACAGGGTTATGGCAGTGAGGAAACGAGAATCCCAGCTTTCCTGGAGCTTACATTCGCGTTCTCATAATGAATGTTAATTATAGTAAAATGTCTTTGAGAGACATCAGACCCCTCCTCAACAGGAGTCTCTACTTCCTGTGTGTGTCTGGCTCCAGAGGGTCCTTAGAGCACTGCGTGGAAACCACTATCAGGCTACACATCTTAACATCTAGGACATTTTTGAGAGCTGGAGTAGGGGAAAACAATGGAATTATATGGCAGTGTTTAAATTTTCCATTCCTGACGTAAACTTGCGGAAACAACAGGTAGAAGAGAAGGATGGTTCTTACGTTTGATTCTTACGTTTGGGCGTCCAGTTTGGAGAGCTAATTTTAGTGACTTGTCTGCTTTCCTTCCTAGTTATCTTGAACACGTGCAGCTGTGTGTCTTGCTTTGTGTCTTATGCAAGCTGATATTTTAGGGCGAGAGGGTGAGAAGGAAATTTAGATTCAAAGTGCTGACAAGATAAACTGCATTCTCTAAATATTCATTCCCCTTAAAATTGAACTTACAACACAGATATCTGCTCTTAGCAGGCCGATGTCAGGAAAGTGGAAAATGTGGGAGAACTCTGTGGTTGAAAATTATGTTCCTAGAAATCGGGATTGGCTCTGTTCGTATGAGAAGAGTGAGCACGTGTGGCTCTCCTGACAGGGGCACAAGAGCAGTGCCTTCGTGGTGGCGCCTCAGAGCGAAGTGTAGAGTAGACCACCATCTTTATTTTGTGACTGCCTGTACTTCTTTCTCAGATACCTACAGACATTTAGACCTCATCTGACGCTGACTTCCCTCAGTAGTTTTAAGGCATAGGGAAGAATTTCAACAAATTGAGTTGATTTATGGGAGCAGGAGGTTACCTTTTTTAAAAAAATTGTTGCCATTTTAAGGAGCTAGATAATACACAAGAGACCTTTGGCCTTCCTGTGGAATAGGTCCCAAGGAAGTTATGAATTCCAAGTGTGAAAAGGGCTATGTCATTCTTTCTTCCTCCATGAAAAATGTATATCTGAAAAAGTTAATACCTCTAAATGTGTAATGATTCTATGTATTCAGGATTAAAGTAGTTTATAAAACTAATTAGTGCCATTTATTTATTTATTTATTTAGGGACAGGGTCTGGCTTCTGTCACCCAGGCAGGAGTGCAGTGGCATGGTCTCAGCTCACTGCAACCTCCACTTCCCAGGCTCAAGTGATCCTCCCACCTCAGCCTCCTAAGTAGCTGGGACCACAGTCGCACACTACCACACCTGACTGATTTTTCTGTCTTTTTTTTTTTTTTTTTTTGTAGAGATGGGGTTTTCCCATGTTGCCCAGGCTGGTCTCAAACTCCTGAGCTCAAGCAACCTGCCTGCCTCGGCCTCCCAAAGTGCTGGGATTACAGGTGTGAGCCACTGCGCCCAGCCCTATGCCCATTCTTTAGATTGATTCATTTCTGTCACTAGCACTGGCAGCTGGTTTTCATGTCAGGGTCGTTTTCAGGCAGAAAAATAGGTTGTTGTCGCTTTACCTAAATTGTCTGCTTTCATGACAAAGAACCTGTAATATCAAAGCCATGTGAATCAGTCTTTCCCTGTGGACATCAGCCATATAATAAGGAGGATTCAAACATCTTCAACAAAATAACAAATGACTGTATATCACAGACCTTCGCATGAAGCAAAGTCAAGTGTGAACTCTGAATTCTAAGTATCTGATTAAATTTTGTAAGTCAATGCCAATTTCTCTTTGGGCTCAGAGTTTATGTGCATTATTTTGTTTTATTAGTATTTTTAAGTAAAAAGTTATGTGGTCAAGCATGGTGGCTCACACCTGTAGTCCCTGGGAGGCCGAGGCTGGTGGATCATTTGAGTTACAGGCTGGAGAGCAGCCTGGGCAACATGACGAAACTCTGTCTCTACAAAAAATGCAAAAAATTAGCCGGGCATGATGGCACACACCTGTAGTCTCAGCTGCTCAGGAGGCTGAGGTAGAAAGATCACTTGAGCCTGGAGGTTGAGGCTGCCCTGAGCGGTGATGGTATCACTGTACTACAGCCTGGACAACACAGCAAGACCCTGTCTCAAAAATGAAAAAAGGAAAAAAAAATTGTCCAGTAGACTAAAAAAATACAGATTTTATTCATGTTTTTTCTGTGGATGTTACACTTTATTTAGAGAAAGGGAAGACAAGACAGCGCTGGTGTAAGATGAGCCTGCAGAGACCTTCAGGTGTGTCACATGAGAACACAGTGAGCAATGGGAAAATAAGGCGCTTTTCTTACAGCTGGAAGGCATTTAGCAGACCATCTAGTTGGTCACCTCCCGCTAGCCCTCCTTTCACGCTTTGTTTTATAAATAGGGAAACTGGGATAAAATGACCTGGGACTTTTGGGACTGCCTATCAACAATCACACAACAAAGTCAGAGCTAGAACCCGGGTTTTCTAACTATGATACCTGTGTTATTATTGTGCCTTACTGTCTTCTGAGATGTTGGCTCATCTTCATTAGAAAACTTGGATCTGGAGCAGTCTGGAGCCATAGAACAGCAGAGCAACAGTGGGTGTCGTGGCTTCCTAGCACTGCTCCTCACCTCACTTAGTGTTGAGTTCTTGTCCAGGCATAGTGGCTCATGCCTGTAATCCCAGCCCTTTGGGCAGCTGAGTCAGTTGGATCACTTGAGGCCAGGAGTTCAAGATCAACCTGGCCAACATAGTGAAACTTTGTCTCTACTAAAAAAAAAAAACACAAAAAAAATTAGCTGAGCATGGTGGCAAATGCCTGTAATCCCAACTACTAGGGAGGCTGAGGCATGAGAATCGCTTGAACCTTGGAGGCAGAGGTTGCAGTGAACTGAGATCATGCCACTATACTCCAGCCTGGGAGACAGAATGAGACTCATACCTCGAAAAAAAAAGTTTTTTAATGCTCCTGAAAGGTTATTATCTAGCCTCTGCTTAAATACTGGTTTATGAGAGAGCCCATTCCCCCAAGGATGGTGATCCCAGATGTGGAACCCTTTGATTTCTGTCCCAGTTCTTCATTTGGGGCCTTGAGCACCTGTGATGTGTCAGTCACTCTCCGATATGAAAGAGATACAAAGTCAAAGAAAATGTAGTTTCTTCTTTCGAGGAATAACCCTAGGAGTAAATGAAACGGACAAGTAAATCGGTAATTACGGTTGCGTGGGGTGAGTGATATTGTAGGGATATGTACTTTGCTATAGAGGAGAAGGACTTAAATCAGAATGAGGACAAGCTTCCTGAGGGAGGCAACCCTTGAGCTGACTTTTGGAGTAGGAGACAGAAGAAGCAAGAAAAAGGGCAGTTACACAAATGAGAAAGCCTGCGGAAAGGTGCAAAGACATTCATCAGTGCAGCGTTTTAGAAAACAGCGAATGGTGTTCTGTAGGGCTGGAAGAAGGGAGATTTGTGGCCAGTGATGAGAGGAGGGTAAGGAAAGGATGCAGAAGCCAGAGTGTGGAGGGCCTTGGTTGATAAGCAGTCTGCATCGTGCATGATGGTATCGTCAGAGCGTTATTTTACCATGTCTGGCACCACTATTAAGTCTCTTTGAACCTTAGAGGCCTTGTTTGTGAAATGAGGGTGATAGTAACTTCTCCCAACTTTTGTGGTAATAAGAGTCATACAAGTACCTCATAAAGTTCCTGGCTCATTGTAGATATAAAACCTTCGTTTCCCTTTTTTTTTCCCCTCAGAGTCTCTGTAATAATTATATTCAGCATCCCTGCTTTGGCTGCTATGAATTCTAACATTAGATTAACATTTTCTTGCAAGAATTCTGCCATTTTTTAAACCTAACCGCACAATTCTACATTTTGGAGTGAAATTAAGTGCAAAGTGAAGGTTTCCCTTATTACTTATTTAAGGCTTAATAGAGAAAATAACGAGGAAGATAAGTTCGGAGTGTTCCACATATCCTGCTTTTACCAGCTAAGAGTTAGATGATGATATTTGGAAGAGAAAGAAAGTAGACAAAAGGTCAGGGAAGCTATTAGACTTGGTTGACGTATATGGAGGAAACAGTATTGATATTATAGATATGTTTTGTTTGAAAAAGGGTTTTGTGCTTACTGAAGTATAGACACAATATATCCTGAGCAGAGAGTGTCCATTAATCCCAGCAGGTGTAAGAAATACGGCAATGCCAGGAAAGATTCAGAAAAGAGTTATGTTAGTGAAATGGTAGCTCAAATTAGAAAAACGCATGCTGAGAGAAAAGTTGAGGTTAGACAGTAAGGACTGGCCACACTTCAATTTCCACCAAGATTCTTTTCTAAGAGAGGAAGTGAGTGTAGTCGATGATGGGAAAGGGAAAGGGGGACGACTGAATGTTGAAAACAGCAATGAAAGAAAGTGTGACATGTAAGCTTTATTTTTGCATCTCTTGTGTGTCAAAGTGATGGTCTTTCTCTTTTTTTAGCTAGTCAGGTCTAAACTGTAATAAAATGAAATCAGTGAGATGAACTGTGAATAATACTCAATTTCATGGAAAAACTTACCTGTAGTTGGCAGTCGTCTCTACTTTTGGATTTAATTCCTTTTCATCATTTTCAGTATCTGTTCTTTTGAAAGGAACGGGCTAGTGCTGCAGATGAGTACATGCCTGTTGGTGGCTCGGTGTCATTTGTCTTACACTGCGTCTTCACTGGCAGTGTTACCCTGAGGATTCGTTTCTACTGTAGCAAAATGAGAAAGTTCGGTAACATGTTGGGATGGTGACCAGTTTTCCAGGGGTTTGGTTCTGCTGGCATCAGATACGCCAAAAAGACAATAAGCAGGGTGGATGGACTGCCTTAGGATGGTATGCAATGTTCTAACCAACGGATGGCACAGTGAGAGACAAAGCATTGCTGGAACAGAATAGAAGAAGTTGCTGGAAGATGACTTCCCTGGAAGTCAGAACTTGAGATGGGAAGGCAGGGAAGGAAATGAAGAAGTCAATTTTTACCACCATCACTAAATCCTTCCCAGAGTACCATAGCAGGCTCATGTCCAGTGTAGTGGAGTAGGGGAAGAGTAAATGAGAAGGAGAAGAGGAGGAGGGAGATGAGACAGGGAGAGGGAATTAGTTGAGGATGGAGAGACAGTGAGTCACAGGGGAAGAAAGGAATTCTTGTCAACTACAGTGGTTTGTAGGACTCAAAAGTAAGCAGATGGAATTAATCTTATAGAAAATCATGCTCTGCTGGCCTAGCTTGGGGAGGCACTTAACCCATCATTACACTTCCTGTATTGTTCCCTCACTTGTATCAGCTCAGTATTTCCCGGCTGTCCCCTGCTAGCCTTAAGTTACAAAACCACAAAACCTTCACATGGATTTGTGGCTGAATATCTCAGATCTTAACTGAGCATGTGCTGGCCTTTAAGGATGAGGAGACCACAATGAATCAGACATAAATTTTCTTCTCAAATGTGTTTATGTTAAAAAGAAATTACTGTAGAGTATACTATGTGCCATATACATTAGTAAGTGCTAGTATAGAAAATATGAGGCAAAATATGGTGGCTCACCCCTAGAGTCCCAGCACTTAGGGAGGCCCAGGCAGGAGGATTGCTTGATCCCAGGAGTTCGAGACCAGCTTAGGCAACAAAATGAGACCCCCATCTCTGAAAAATTAAAAAAAAAAAAAGAAAATACTGCTATTTATTGTATAACCTAGTAACGAACATTGGATCATTTTTAATTTTTGCATTTACAAACACTGTTACTGTGGACATTCTTTTCATAAGTGCCTCCTGGAGCACATAGCAAGAGGCCTGTCAGCTATGAACTATAACAACATGCATCAACATAAATGAATCTTAGGGCTATAATGTTGAGTCAAAAACACCCCGAAACAAATTGCAAAATTATAAATGCGATATGATTCCATCTATAAGAAGCCAAAAGTATGCTGTTTATTAACCCCCTTATCCGTGGGGGATACATTCCACTACCCCCAGAGAGGGCCTGGCACCACGCATAGTGCCACACCTCATGAATACTGTTTTTTCTATGGATACATACCTATGATAAAGTTTAATTTATAACGTAGGCACCGTAGATTAACAGCAATAATACTAAAATAGAACAATTATAACAGCATACTGTAGTAACAGTTAAGTGAATGTGGTGTCTCTCTCTCTCTCAGCATATCTTACTGCACATTCTTAGTATTTTTGGATTGAGTTTAACTCCAGATAACTGAAACTGTAGAAAGCGAAACTGGATAACCGGAAAGTACTGGACGTATGGGTGAGGCTATTATAAAAGCAAGGAGTACAAAACATAAAATTAGGGTGATAATTACTGCTGGAAAGTAGAGAAGGAATGAGCAGGAGGGGAGCGCAAAGGATATTGTACTATTCTATCAGTACTCCAGGTATCAGGTACAGTTAATAGGATGTAGGAAAGTTTCTTGAAGGAGGTGACATTTAAGCTGGACCCTAAAGGATGAGTAAAATTATAAGTGATATCGATAGTGAAAACGGTGTTTTAAAAGAGGAAACATGAATAAAGATATAAAACCCATGACCTGGAGTTCATATGCAAAAAGAAATTGCCAAAAAGATACCAAACCACATGGGCACACAACCCGACACAGGAGGGGCAGAGGAGGCGGTGTAACTGAAATACGTAGTGAGCGTTGCGTGCAGGGAAAGGCAGGATGGGAGTAGATTATGGAGGACCTTTGATGTCACACTGGGGAGTTTTGTCTTTATTCTGTAACTACTGGGTCGATCTCCTATTTCTCTTTTGTAAAATCTCATGACAGTTTAAAGAATGGTTTGGAAAAAGACAGAGACCAGAGAGACTGATTTGGAAAGCTGCAAGTAAGAGAACATGAATATACGAGACAAATAGCTTCAGCGGAAATGGAAAGAAAGGGAGGAATGTGAGGTGACAGAGACAGGACCTGATTAGTAAATGAATTTGGAATGACTACCACTTTTTAAAAACATAATTTGTGACACAGTCTTCTGTGTCGCCACGGCCGGACAGCGGCTGCAGTGACGCTATCCTGGCTCACAGCAGCCTCTGCTTCCTGGTCTCCCAGTCAATCCTTTCACCTCAGCTTCCTGAGTAGCTGCTACTGCTGGTGTGTGTCACCACGCTCGGCTAATGTTTTTGCATTTTAAATAGAGACAGGGTTTCACCGTGTTGCCCAAGCTGGCCTTGAACTCCCGGGCTCAAGCATTCTGCCCGCCCCGGCCTCCCAAAGTGCTAGGATTGCAGGTATGAGCCACCGCATCCAGCCTAACATTTTCTTTATATTCCCTTTTTCTTACCTTTCTTCCTTGGCCTGTTCCTGTCTACTCTGGCTCATCTGGATCTGCGATTTTGATTTGTATAATTACTACGTTGACTTAGGAAAGGCGATATCAACTACATTCTAACTCACATCTTTAAAACACTTGTCTGAGAAAGATTAACGGTGTTTGACTACTACAAGCATTTATACCAGGGCAAATGGTATGAGGACCAAGGAGAAATATACTTTTCCTAAATACAGTGTTGATCCCTTAGGATACTGACCATTTATTTGTGATTTAATTACATCAGTGAGTTAATGTGTAAAAGTGCCTGATACACTTCATGTTAGTTTCCTTTTTTTTTTTTTTTTTTTTTGAGACGGAGTTTTGCTCTTGTTGCCCAGGTTGGAGAGCAGTGGCTCGATCTTGACTCACTGCAAACTTTGCTTCCCAGGTTCAAGTGATTGTCCTACCTCAGCCTCCCAAATAGCTGGGATTACAGGCATGTGCCACCACGCCCAGCTAATTTTGTATTTTTAGTAGAGACAGGATTTCTCCATGTTGGTCAGGCTGGTCTCAAACTCCTGACCTCAGGTGATACGTCCGCCTCGGTCTCCCAAAGTGCTGGGATTACAGGTGTGAGGGATGGCATCTGGCCTACACTTCAGGGTAGTTTCATTTCTCTTAGAAGTATTACTTTCATTTTCTTCTCTTTTTTTAGGTTAAGAGGATTATCAGATTAAAACAAACAAAATCCTTTTTATAATTTCAATAATAATCATTGTTGAAAATCTTTCTGAAGTTCTGTTGTGTTTTTGTAGGTACCATGAACTGAACACATTTTAATCTTACTCAGCATTGAACATATAGGCTTCCTTTGTGAAAAGTCCTGTGTTTGAAGAACCAGACACAGGAGTAATCATGGAACATACTTTGGAAAGTACATGTGGGCTTTTTGTTGTTACTGCTGTTTTTTTTAAAACCAAACCCTACTTTTAAGCCAGTTTATATTTGTTTTTTCTCACCTCCTTTTTATTTTTTTTAGAGTAACATCTGAAAAAATATTTTTAAAGATTTTGGTATAGTCGGAGTTCATACACTGATGTGTAGTGAAGTAAATGCAGTAAACTTAAACTGTGGAGGAAGAAGGAAACAGGATAATCTTGCTTTGTTTCTTTCTCCAGATACACTGAAGATACGCATTATGACCGAAGAGCTCTAACTATCTTGAATTCCTCTTTGAGGAAATAACTCTTTACTCAAAGGTGTTTATTTTTATCACTTTCTGGGATGTTTTGGGGATTCCATGATTACATGCCAACCAAATTCCTTTTAGATTCTTAGAGCCTCCTGCTCAGCCTCTAATTGCCACCTACTCTGTCTGATAATTACCTTTCTGTTTGGAATCAAGTATTTCATGAAAGCTAAAGGTATTTGGTGGTCTTCAGATAGCATCTGTACACCATCCCCTGCATGAGGAAACCTTGCTGGGTAGTTTGGAAGCTTTGGCCGAGACGCAACACTGTGTGCACTTGAGGGCCTTTGGGGAGTTCAGGCTCATTTTAGTAAGCGTTTTTACAGAGTTCTGCTGTAGTGCGTAGCCACTGCTGTATCTGCTTTTAGCTTAGTAAAAACATGGGCTGTCTCCATGACACTAGATAACATGTTAGGCTGACTTTCAGCCTTTCTTTTGCACAGCATGTGAGACGTGCTAGGAGCAGTGTGCATGTCATTAAAAGGAGCATTTGGGGAGCCAATATCACAGTCTTCTCAAGTTAGTTTGATTAGAACAATGGTAACAGTGATCCCATCAACCAGTGCTCTCAGCCTTTCCCTATAGGCCTCTTCATTCATTTGCTTCTGAGGATTGGCTTTCTGATTTATTCGAGTTAGGTTGACAATGGACTGAGCTATCATCAAGCAGCTATAAAAATGTCATTTTTTCCTGTGCTTGTCAGTCTTTTTCTTTACTACAATCGGTAATTCTCATATTTCTTTTTCCTCCTGGTCTTTGTAACTTTTTTGTCATCAACTCATTTATTCCCTTAATCCTTTTCTTTTCATGCCTTGTTTCCTGGTGTTTCATTTTGCTTCATTTCCCAAAGTGATCCTTACCTTTGAGCTTTTTAGTCTTTTATTGATAATGCGTTGTTTAAATAGGTTTTACAGTAATAATCTCCCTTCCACCCCGCTTTCTCGTGGTATAATAGATATATAGTAATAATTTTTATTTAGGGATATTTCTGTTTTGTTTTCTTTGAAACCAACATTTCTTTTCCTGTCATTGCTAACATTTTTCTTTTCCAGAAACAGCAGATTAATTCTAATTTGAATTATTTTGCTATTCATTGTCTTTGAATTCAAAGTTGGAAACCTCACATATGCAAATTCCGTTGTGTTTGCTGTAATTATCAAATCCTGATTCCTTTAGTGAATATATTCTGGTTTGATGTAGGGGGGAAATGAGAGGATTTGTGCAAAATAAAGCTAGAGGGAAAGAAAAGATCATTTGGAGTTTTGTTTTTTTATTAAAAATAACTAATTAAATCTGTATGTAACTCAAGAAAAGGAGAACTTGACTCCTGTTTATAATATTGAAGAGTAGGGTGACTGAATCTCACAAATGAGGAAGTGTCGATGTTTCTTCTTGGTGAAAGTGCTACTGAGCAGTGATCATTGAGAGGAACAGTGCAGAGGAAACGTGGAGAGTTCGAAGGTCAGATCACAGGCAGCACAGTCACACTTGCAATAGTTAAGAATTGCCTATTTCATGAAAAACATTTTTAAAAGAGATGAAGTGTAATGTGCATCATGGTAAAGCGACCGCTGAAGGGATAATTCACGCTCATGTCTTTGTGTAACCAAGGAATGCAACAGGCTGTTGGCTACCAAGGACTGGGCTAGTATTACAGGTTATCCACCCCCTGGTTTGCAGGTAATAAGAGTGATGCAGAAACAGTGTGCCTCCTTGTTTTTCTCAGTTCTTGTTTAGTTTCTCGAAATGTCATTGTATATCCTTCATCACTTACTTTATACGTATAGCGATCTTGAGACTCAGTGCTCTCAATAACAAATAGCCAGCTAAGATTCCGGAGTGTTCAATCCCTCGCTCAAGGACTTGTCAGGCTAATGGTGAATGACGGGGAAATCCAGCCCGTTTCCCTACCCAGACTATCTGCATAAGTGTTTTTGCTTTGTTATTTAGAGAGAGCTGTGTGATAGGTGAAAAATAAATGTGAATTTTGGCTTGAAAATAACTAATTTAAATTCTGTGCCAATGGAAAATGCACTGCTTAACTGAGCGTGGAAAGAAGATGCTGGGAACATATGTGCATGAAGTCACCTCCAGAGTCCAGCCACACTTGGCAAGACCATTGACTTGGCGTAAGCAATGTAACTTTATATCACAGTCATATTTTGGATTTTGAGTGACTTATGATAGTCTATTCTATGACGACTGACTCAGAATGGTGAAAGCAAAGAACTATGAAGCTGAAAGTGGTGGTGAATCCCTTTGGGCGATGTTAAGAGTCTAGAAGAGGGCCAGAGCAACCCAATCTGTATAGCAGGTGAGGTTCCAAGAACAGGGGCTGGCCAGCAGTTCTGGGCCTAATGTGGCCGTGGTGACATAAATGTCCTGTACTTAGATCCTACTGTTAAAGAAAAAAATACTCAGTCATACTTATGAAAGCACAGTAAGGGAGACTATTCAGGACCATTGTGATAAATATAGGGACCACTGCAACCAGGTCCTGCACTGGGGGAGTAAGATTAGGCTCAGCGCTCCCAGTATGTTATGGGCAAGTGGGAATTGGTAAGCAAGGAGCCGTGCAGGGGTGGGTGGATACGAATTACCAAGAGGAATCATTGGGGTAAGGGGGATTCTGGCTAACCTGACCAAACAGGATTAGGTCAGGATTCTTTCTTTAATTAAGAAAAACATTTTAAATTGTTCTTTGGAATCTGTTGCTGGAGAATTAATGTGTTTCTTTGGAGGAGACGTGTCCTTGTTTTGTCATTTTTCGTGTGTCCTTACATTGATGTCTGCACATCTGGTCTCACAATCACTTTTTCCAATTATTTATTATTCAATTTTAATTTATTTTATTTTAAAATTTCTCCTCCTAAGAGGGTGACTTACACTCCTTCCAGTTTTAAAATTTGCATTCATAGGGGAGGACCTTTTCCTGAAGATGCGTCTGTGGTGTTTGGGTCGGGCCCTGCGTGTTTGGTTTCGTTGTTTGGTTTGGTTGGTCCCCCCACCCCGGAGACAGAGTCTCACTCTGTTGCCCATGCTGGAGTACGGGGGGCACAGTCTTGGCTCACTGCAACCTCTGCCTCCCATGTTCAAGTGATTCTCCCACCTCAGACTTTCAACTATCTGGGACTACAGGTGTATGCTATCATGCCTGGCTAATTTTTGTACTTTTAGTGGAGACAGGATTTCGCCATGTTGGTCAGGCTGGTCTTGAACTCCTGACCTCAAGTAAACCACCTGCCTCAGCCTCCCAAAGTGCTGGGGTTACAGGTGTGAGCCACCACAACCGGCCTGGGTTGGAGGCTTTGGCTTTGGTTCTGGGTGCGTGCAGTAGGGTAGTCTCCACATGATTCTTTTTTTTTCTTGGCTGTATCAGCATCATGATGTCTATAATTTCCTCAGTGGGTCTGGGTGTTGTGGTTGTTAACAGAAGTTGTATTTTGCTGGGGATGCCGGGTGCACCAGTCCTTGGGCCCCATGGTGGCAGTGGTGGTGTGCCTGTCCTTGGCCTCAAGGCCATGTGCACTAACACCCACATTAGTCTAGGCAGGTCAATTCTTGGGCATCCAGTTGGCTTGCTTGGGTGCCGGGAGTGGTGTTGGTGGGCTGGGTGGGTGGGATGGTCCTTGGGTACCTGGGCAATGGGTGTGGCACAGGCAGTGGCAATAGCAATGGCAGGAAGATCCTCTGGCTGCCAAGTGGCCTGTGTTGGTGTTGGTGTTGGCTGCACTGGGCTGGGCAGGCCAGTCCTTAGCCCTGCAGTTGGCACATGCAGTGGATGCCAGATGTGGTGGTAGTGGCAGGTCTGGTAGGCCCATCCTTACACTTGCAGGGGAACTGCTCAGCTGCCAGCAGTGGTGGATGGATGGGGCAGGGCAATCCCTGGGCCTTTGGATGGCTTGCTTGGGCACTGGTGTTGGTGGAACTGGGCCAGGCGTCCTGAGGAGTGTGTGCTTTGGTCCTACGTGGTGGCTGCAGGGGGTTAACCTGTTCTGGGTACTTGTAAATGCATGATGGCCTCACTGCCGGGGCCACAGGGTCACTGCCAGTGGCTTGTGCTTCAGCCCTGGCAGCAGCAGGAGCCAGCAGTGGCTGTGGTGGAGGATATCAGAGGGGCTCCAGGAATGAGGACATACAAGGGCTATTGGGGCCCAGGGCAGGATGCTGCCTGGTGGAAGCTGGGCCCTGAAGATGGTGCTGTGCTGTAGCTGCTTAGGACTCAAGGAGCATGTGGGGCCCAGCACAAGCTCCCTCCCTGGAGCAGTGCTGTGGTGTGGTCTCCAGGCAGCACTCGGTTAGTCTCACGGACCCCAGGGGCGCTCACACGGCTCGGAGCGCAGGAGTCCATGGTGGGAATGTGACTGCTGGGTACCTCCCACTCACTCTTCCCACAGTGGGGAGCCGCTCCAGGTCCCAGCCGAACAGGCTGCCTTGCTGCCCTCGCCTTTTTCGCCTTAGGCGTGTCCTGTCACTTTTATGTTGAATTCCAGTGTTCTCTCTTAGATGATCGATTCAAGTTGTGATTCTGTCCTGCAGTTTTGATTCTTCTCTGTAGAGGAGGCAAGTTCCAAATGCGTCTCCTCAGTCATCCTGAGGCTCCTCTTACGTAACAGGATTCTTGCTGAAGACAGGCCAGGGTGATCAGACGTCTCCTGAGGGTGGTGGAGGATGAGGAACATGAAGATACTGAGTAGCAAGGGTTCTTTTGCTAAAACTGGATTTCAAGGAACTGCACACACGGGCCTAGGAGATTCAGAAGCGTGGATAAAATCTGGCCAAGCAAAGAATCTGTGTCGCTAATTTCGTACGTTATGACTGACATTCTTCCGGAAACCTAGAGGTATATGTAGTGAAACTGTATTTCATTAATTCTGGTATCTGAAATTAGAATCTGTTTTACAACAGACAGACTGACAATTTAATTGTTAGTGTTTTTCTTAGTGGTACGTAACATCGTAGTGTAGACTGTTTATTGAGTGGGTGAGTCTCATAGTTGACTGAACTGTGGCAACAATTATGATCTTGCTGCCATTTACTAAGCTTCCTATATGCCCTGAGTCATTCCAAGGCCCATATGGATTTTCTCATTTTGTCCTCGCAATCCCTCCATTTTATAGCTTTCTGGTAAATTCTGGTACTTTATTACTGGGCTCTTTCTAATAAAAACTAATGGCCAATGGCTTAGAAATGCAGACACCTTTAACACATTTTACCCCACATAAAGCAACTGATTATGTTTTTAAATGTGGTGATGTAGGATTGGCAGAAGGCATTCATGAAACCAGAGAACAATTGAGTTTATTTTGGGGGGATATGGGAGGAGGACTGCGGTGGGAGGGAAGCGTACTTTTCTGTTCTGTCTCGGGTTGTGCCACGTGTGAACGCCTGCAAATACAGTGACATTCACATGAGAGTGTCGAGGCTTCGTGTTCCCATTTTTCCTTTAGCTACTCGCTGTTTGGCAGCTGGTTTGTCTTTGAGGCCTGCATTAGGAGACAATATCCCTCTCTTTGTGGCATTAATTTTGGAAGGGCGGCCGGCTGTAGTTAGACAATGGGAGAGTGGAAGATTCCAAGGCCATCCATTTTACTTTCTGCCTCCCAGCTGGTCTTCAGGAATCCCCAGCAGTTCTTCCTGTGGATGATCTGAGAGTATGTGGAGGCTGGCCCGCCTTCCAGGGCCACGGAAGAGCAGCAGACTCATGTGTTTCTAAATTGATCTGACAGGTGCGATGCTGCATTATTGCAACTTGTGTTCTAACAGAGCGACTTACAAAGAAATACGGCCAATAGTCAGGAAAATAATCTTCGGAAGAGAAAGGCTAAAATTTGTCAAAATTAGAGAGAAATGGGGAGCTTTGTACATTTTTATTTTACTTGGGCAGTGAAATAATAATAGCAAAATGATTACAGGGAACAATTTTTCCTCTTTTCTTCCTAGTGCCTTGCACTGTGCTTGGTTGGTACATAATAGCCCCTTAATGAATGAACAAGTCTATCCTTCTGATGGGTCCACGGTACAACACTTTATTTCAGACCTGACTTACCTTAATCTGCCTGTATATACTTCCTTCAGAACTGAGTTTTCTGCTAAGGTTATTCTGATGAATTACCTTTTGCTGATGTGTAAGAACATGTGACTAGGTAACCTTAGAACAGTGTGTTGAGTTCTCTTACCCTTTCTTTCATGAAAATACGATACTAATAGCTTCTTGTGAGGGGACTAGAGAACTGAAAGAGATGAGGTGAAGTGCTTCAAGATGTTAGTGGCATGGGAGCGTGAGATGTTCCTCCCATGGACAGTATATTTGGGATTTAGTGTAAAGACCTGTGTTTTGAAAGAAAGCAGTGTGTTTAGTGGTATGATTTTTCAGGGGCCTTCAACATGGAGAAGTAGCTTGGGAACAACTCTAAGACCATCTCTGCTGTCCTGTTCAGATTATCTGTTGCTTGTATTCAGCTCTTCCTGTATCTCCTTTCTGGCTCTTCAGAGGAAAAACAAAACTAAATTGTGATGTTTTAGGCAATACCATCTTTAATATTGCTGTGCTGTGCTGTTTCCCTCCTTTTTTGAATTTAAGTGCTGGGGTACATGTGCAGGATGCAGCTTTGTTACCTAGGTAAACATGTGCCATGGTGGTTTGCTGCACCTGTCAACCCATCACCTAGGTATTAATCCCAGCAGGCATTAGCTATTTATGCTGATGCTCTTCCACCCGCAATCCCCTGACAGGCCCCGATGTGTGTC
>PVKV010021429.1:0-37544 GCA_004027835.1 Alouatta palliata
GTGGCACATGACTGTGATCCCAGCTACTTGGGAGGCTGAGGTGAGAGGATCACTTGAGCAGGGAGATGGAGCCCAGAAGGTGGAGGTTCCAAGTGAGCTAAGATTGTGCCACTGTACTCCAGCTGGGGTGAAAGAGTGAGATCCTCTCTTAAAAAAAAAAAAAGAAAAGAAAAAAATCTGGTTGCTTGGGCAAGTTTGCCCTCTTTATTTTATAAATTTTTTTTGGAGACACAGTCTCTGCTCTGTTGCCTAGGCTGGAGGTCAGTGGCCCAATCACAGCTCACTGCCTCAGCTTCCCGAGCAACTGGGAGTAGAGACGTGTGCCATCATGCCCTAATTTTTAAACTTTTGCAGACCTGGGGTATTGCTGTGTTGTCAGGATGGTCTTGAACTCCTGGGCTCAACTGCTTCTCCCATCTCAGCTTTCCAAAGTGCTGAGACTGCAGGTGCATGCCACCACACCCAGCCTTCACCTTCTAAGTTACTGCATGTGGAGTCAGGAAAGGTCTGCTTTGAAAAACAATTAAGAATCTTTCTGATTTGAAAATAAAGTTTTAGTAATTAAATATATAAATGGCTGTAATCCCTTTCTACGTGAACATGTAAATAAAAAGATGAAGGGAAAGCAGGTAAGAGAGAACTATCTCATTCAGAGAACAGTCATCCCTTTAATAAATGTAAAAGACTACCTGAATATAGCTGAAGAAGAAACAAAGCTGCTGGAAGGACCCTCTGTGATGCCAACCTGGTTCCCCAAAATATTAAGGCTATCTTAGCAAGAAAGAAGCGCCCCAACCTCCCCGATAATAAAGCAAGAGTTAGACTAAATAGTTAAGAATAAAGAAGGCACCTAACCATACCAGTGTTCGTATTTATTCTATATTATTTGTGTATTTTCTTTTAAATACAGTACCTATTAGTACTGGATATTTCAGTTTTTTATTTTTTAAAATAACCTTCTTTTGGTCATTAAAAAAAAAAAAGTGGATGAATCAGAAAGCATGCTAAACAGTTAACTACACTTCTGACGAAGGTCTGATAGTAGCACACCCTAACTATAGGCATAGCACCTACAAAGAAACAGCCTCATGAGCACTAAATTCACAAAACCAAATATAAAAATAACAATTTTCCATTTACAAGCTTACTAGTTATATTCTCAATCTCACAGGACTAGATGACATTTTATCCCAAAAGTCAACATCTTGCAATAGCACATAGGCAGCCCTCAAGGCACATGCAAGCATTCAGTGATATTAAAAACCGTGTTGGTTATACAGTGGCAATAAAATGAGAATGTGGCTTCTGAATGCGACATCCCTGTACAGTTTCTTTGTTCTCACCTCATGGCTTGGCATCCTATTAATGAGATAAGCAGGGGGTGTTCCCGTCAGACGCATAATCTGCTGAAGCTGGTTAATATCTTAGATGCCTAGTCAAGGGCATTGTTAAACATACAGTGCAAAAAATAATTTTCAACTCAAGTTTTAAAAAGGTCAAAAAGCCACCCCAAAACAAACAAAAAAAATCTACCCACCCTTCACCCTACCCGAGAGCCCAAGGCTGCATGTTAAAAGCACGCTTCTGTGAATGACACGAGTAACTAGGCATGTAGCCAGTGACTGGCCATGCAGATAAGAAAAATTACTTTTCTTTGTTTTAGCATCATATTTACTGTTAAATATTTTAGGTTCCCTGGAAACAGACTGCCCCTTGATCCAGGATGCCAGCCAGAGAACTGTTTTCAAGTACTGATGGCCAAAACCTGTTTGTGGGAGAAATACAGATGATTCCAAAAATTTTGACTCAACTTTGAACAAAATAAAATATCCAACATATCCATTCCAGGAAGAGACTAAACTTTTTCAGCACAGGTTCTCCAAGGCACTACCCCTCCAAATTAAGACACAGGTGGGCATTTGGATTAATAAGCAATGCCACATTTCAAAGACGTTAGTTAGCGGTACATTTAAAATCATTGCCACAAACACAAAATGGTAAGTGAAGAAAGAGGAGATGGGGAGAAGGTTAGAGGCTAATGGCAAAGGCAAAATAGAAGTCACAGGCTGCTGACAGTGTTATAGCATGCCCCATGATTTCCTCCATAAGTCTCTTCAACAAGCAAACAGACTAACCTCACTTAACAAACAGCTGGAGGGAAGTCTGCAAAATACTCTGCAAGTATCTGACGAGGGCAGAGCTGAGATTTTCTATATACATAGGCACATACGTAAGCTGTACTACTCTCTTTTAACTGTTCCATCAATGCTAACACAACTCGCCCTCTTCTAAAATATTGTAAGAACTGTTTATCATGTTCCTACTAAAAGCAGAAGTGATGAGATTTTAAAAATCTTCAGTGTAATTCAATAAACCCCTTTTCTCTTCCCTTTTAATTAACTACTAATTCCCTCATTCAGGTGAAGCGTCATCTCCAATAACCACCATGGCCAAGCAATCTTACTTCTTTGTGGCTTTCCTGAATAATTTTTCTACTTGAGTTCGTCCTCTGAACTGAACTCCCTAGTGGCCAGATGACTTAGCAGTCACCTGTTTAAGGCTGGCCATGGGGAGTGAGAGCCATGTGCTCCACGATGCCTTTCATGCTCCCTAAGCCCAAAGGCAGAGGCCAGTACATTCCAAAAGGGGTAGGAAATACACTCTGATTTGCAGTGTTTTTAAGAAATCTAACAGACCAGATGATGGAATTCTTTGTCAGAAGTTTAGACAACAGAATTTAGAGTTACCTTTAACAAATCACATAACGAACAATACTTTTCACGCCAAGAGAAATAACAAAAAAGGGCCACAAAGTAAACCAGCAATAGCAGACTACCAGTTGAGTCTTAAAATGTAAAAATCTTGCCACCCCCCCCACTTCCTTTCTGTGAATGATACCTGGCCTGCACATTTCTGTCTTTGTGTCTTTTAGTCAAATAGGTTAGTATATCCCCTTTCCTGTCAGGAGGTTAGGAAGGTTATTTTTCTGGAGGAAATGTGAATGAGCCAGGTCTTTGTTTTTTTATCTAACTTAATGAATTACTTTATTTATTTTTAGAGGCAAGGTCTTGCTCTGTCTCCCAGGTTGGAGGGCAGTGCACAATCACAACTCACTGTAGCCGCAAACTCCCTGCCTCAAGTGATCCTCCTGCCTCAGCTTCCCAAAGTGCTGAGATGACAAACGTGAGCTACTGTGCCCAGTGTACTTCTGCTTTAGTATGACTTTCTTGTTCTCTCACACTTTATTACAGATACTGGGACATCAACCAAATGACTTCTCTATCCTTGGCCTCCATCATAAGTCATTTATACCTTTTCCTATGGCTCATCCTAATAGGTTCTCAATCCATACTGCATTCTCTTACTCAGTGTTCAATTTCTTCATAATTATTGGCAACCCTACTTCACTCTTTTCAGGAGAATGAAAATAGCAGTTGGCTTTCTATTTACAGCACTCCTTCACTAATGTCTTTTTTCCTTTTTTTAATTTTTAAAATCTCTGAACAGTTTTACTCACCTGGCCTTATTTTTCCATTCTGTTCCCATATATCATGTGCTTTTAAGATAAACAGGTACTTGGGCAGTAAGATGAACATCAAATTAATCTTGTCTACCCCTTAGGATGTTTGAACCACTTTTATCCACTTGCCACAATTATGTAGGGGGGAAAAAACCCACCTTCTTATTCCTACAGTCAATATAATATTATTTTGATTAAGTTCTGTATTCTGGTACTCAATTTTCAGCAGAGCTGTTGAAATGTATACTGTGCCTCATTTTACAGAGGGACCTCCATTAGGCTGTGCACCCAGTGTTTCTTTCTTAAAAATAAGTGACAGATTAATGACAGATAAATACTATTCCATTTACCCATACTTTGGTTTGAATACCTTGTGACTAATAGCACATATCTATAGGGCAGATGGTTGGGATGGAAGAAGAGACTAAGAAAGGGCTGCTAGGAGTCAGTCTCGGGAAGGAATGAATGTGCTTAGTCTCATTAGCACGATTTATTAATTGAGCTCCTTCCCAGCCCTCTTTCTGCCCTCAGGTCCTCTTACTAGCCAGTCTTTCTAAGCAAACTTTTTTTTTTTTTTAAAGTAAATAACAGCTGGTATCTTTGATTAACTCTAATCCAGCTTCGATATATCACAAAGGAAAAAAAAATCTCTTTAGGTTGACATTGTTATAACACTGACAATGACTTTCAAAATAGTGTGTAATCACATGAGATCATAGTTTGGATCATGTTATCAGAACATCTGGGATCTATACTCAGCTCTGCCATGTGACTCAGCCACTGACGTGGAAAAGTCTGGGCTTTTGCTTCCTTATCTTAAATAAGTAAATGAAACAAAATCCAGAGTGGAGACTGAGAAATACACTGGGCTTAATGATCCTTTCAAGAAATGTACCAGATACATACCAGATGACGGTATTCTTTATTTTGTCAGGAAGATGATGAGCAGTTCCAACTCATCTGCTTATGCCTGCCTCAAGCTACCCAGCAGTCTTCCCAACTGGGCAAAGGGCTCCTTCAGTCATAAATGTTGAGAAGCCAGGAAGGCATAACTGGAGCTTGGCTCCATACCTTTTTTCTTTTGTTCAACTGCCTGGCGGCAGATAGAGCGAAAAAGGAAGAAAAGCTGGGCTTACATGGCTTCTCTCATGCCTCTGGCCCAAGAATATGACCAAGAGCAGGAAATCGTAGCAAAAGTAAGCCAGAATCACATTCCTATGGCTTCTAAGTCCCTACTTAAAAGCAAGAAAGCACTAGCCCCAAAGCCTTTCTCGGGTTATTTAACTTATAATTACAAGGCTATAAGAGGAAAATTTATAACCACATTCCTGTGGATCTGAGGTATCAGGAGTGGAGTTGTTTCTTCTGAGGGGTCTAGGGACTGGGTAGAAAGGTATCTCTGTTGGGAACACTTTTCATAGGATGTGTGAGTATCTATTCTGGAAAAGGGCAACAGTGTGCAGACAATGTATACTTTATTCTTTTAGTGATTAAGTTAGACTAAATACATGGTGAAGCTGATGCTCTGAGAACAAACACTAGAAAAAAGTGAAAAAAGCTCTACAGTATATGTGAAACTTCTGAGAAAGATGAAAGTCAAGGCTTGAGGACAGAGACACAAATTTTGCATTAATCTCTTGGAATGAATTAGAATCTCAAATCTCATTGCTTTACTGAGATACTATTGCCTAATAGAGGCTCCCATGATCTTAGTATGCACCCAGATAGAGAATAAAACACACTTGTGCATGCAAGCAGATACACATGCGTGCATGCACACACTCACACTCTTATACCTCACTCATCCGGGAAGTCAGCACACAAAGGGCATGTGTGCTTACAAACACACTCAGGTCAAAGTATAGACTGGTAGAAGGCAAGTGGCAGAGACTCCCAACAGGGCAGATAATTACAATCAAAGCATCAACTCACAGACTCTGAGGAGATTTTCTTCAAAAGCTCAGCCCCTGGGGTTCCAACGAGTCTTAAAATGAGCTTCAACTGATCAATATCTAATGGTGGACCATAAAGGAAAATGTTGGGACAAAATAAAAATGAAAAACAAATGACAAACAAAACAAAAACAAACAAACAAAACACTCAGAGAACAGAAATGAAAAACCCCAAACCTAGCCGACACAGTGAATTCCTCTAGGTCAAGGCTCTTGCAGGATGATCACTTCACGTAGGACATGCTCCTCCTGTACAAAGATTCAAAATGCTACCACATATGTATCCACTTTATATTTATTTTGTGCATCTGTCAACAGCATGTATCAGTGAAGTGAGAGGCAGCGTTAGCTGGGTTCTTAGCTGCCAAAGACAGCAGGTGAAAACACAAGAGCTTCACTCAGTCAACACTACCCTCCTCATCTGCCAACAAAGCATCAGTAACCAGTCCAGCAAAGAGCACTGGTAATTAGAGGGCCACAGATAAGACAAAAGTAGCAAAGGCTGGGTGTGGTGGCTCATGCCTGTAATCTCAGCACTTTGGGAGGCTGGGGCGGGCAGATCACCTGTGGTCAGGAGTTTGAGACCAGCCTGGCCAACATGGTGAGACCCCATCTCTACTTAAAATACAAAAATTAGGCCAGGCACGGTGGCTCATGCCTGTAATCCCAGCACTTTAGGAGGCCGAAACAGGTGGATCATGAGGTCAGGAGTTCAAGACCAGCCTGGCAAGATGCTGAAACCCCATCTCTACTAAAAATACAAAAATTAGCCAGGCGTCATGGCAGGCACCTGTAATCCCAGCTACTCAGGAGGTGGAGGCAGGAGAATGGCTTGAACCCAGGAGGCAGAGGTTGCAGTGAGCCAAGATCATGCCAATCCACTCCAGCCCAGGTGACAGAGCAAGACTCCATCTCAAAATATATAAATAAATGCAAAAATTAGCTGGGTGTGGTGGCAGGCGCCTGTAATCCCAGCTACTCAGGAGGCTGAGGCAGGAGAACACTTGAACCCGGGAGGCAGAGGTTGCCATGAGCCGAGCTCACGCCATTGCACTCCAGTCTGGGCAACAAGAGTGAAACTCCATCTCAAAAAAAAAAAAAAAAAGCAGCAGAACACAGGAGCTAGGGATGTACAAGTTTATTTATGAATATTCTTTCAAGTATGACCTAAAGAGCTTGTGATATGACAGTGGGAGGCCTGTGAGACCCCAAAGCCTGACCACTGGAGCACACCCTCTGGAAAGCCTCGCCTCTCACACTGGCTATAGCAGGCAGAGCACTGTGAGTGAGAGTCGCCAGCAGAGGGCGCTCTCCCACTGCATGTTCTTTCAGGAGCGCCGTAAGAACGCAAACACACAGGCGGTTTCAACTTTATACAATGCAAACGAACTCACAATGCTTAACAAACTTCACACATCCCAAAGGCTATATAGGCCACAATGCCAAAACTTTTATTCTGGAAGCCAGCACTTCAATGTATGCTCAGAAGGTATGTGTATGTGTTAGCCAGAAGACAAAAATTTCTGTTTGTTCTCTTTTAGTCTTACCTAAAAAGGAAATTAAAAAGAAGGGAAAACATATTATAAAATAGCTTTTAATATTTCCTCTGAAAATGTGAGCCGTTTATCCACGTCTATACTGACATTCTGGGGAGAGAGAATGGGAGGATGATTGTGTTTGACCCATCAGGTTTTTCACATGACTAAATCCTCTTGGCTTCAGGTCTCAGCTTCAACTTCACCTCCTCAGGGAGGCCTCCCCTCAACTCTCTATAAACGTAACCCTCCACCCTGCAATTCTGTCTCTCAGCACCATGCTTGATAACACCATAGTGCTTATCACAGCCTAGGATTACTTTATTTGCTTACTGTCTGCCCCCTGTACTGGTCTACAGCTCTATGAGGGCAGGGGCCACTCTGCCTGTTCACCACTTACCCCCAACCTAATATCTGGTACATAACGGGCAGTCAAAATATTTGAGGAAAATGTAGAGCAGGATGAAATATTTTTTTATTATGATTATTCATATAAAGGCAACATAGCAGCACTTAAAAACAAGTCTCCATAAGCCATAGGTGCCTACATTATAGGAATTACTTATGCAGTAATCTGACATCTTGTCTTTTCTTTTAGATATGAAATCAGCTTAAATGGAAGAAAATTCTGGACTGGAGTCAGCAAACCCCAACCTCTGCCTGTTTTATATATAAAGTTTTATTAGAACACAGCAATGCCCATTCACTTATGTACAGTCTATAGATGTTTCCACATTACAACAAGCGCAGTTATCATATGGTTCCCAAGCCAAAAATACGTACTACCCGGCCCTTTCAGAAAAGGTGTGCTAAACCCCATCCTAGGCCCAAACAACTTGTGTTCTTTAGCAAGCAAAGATAAACTAGAAACAAATCCACTCACGTAAGTTATTTCTAAATTAAGAATAGTAGGGAATTTTGTCATCTGCAAATGGCAAAAATCAGTGTGTTATAAAGGTTAAGATTTTAATACTGACTTTTCAGTTCAAGGTGTTGACAAGAAAAAAATTTTAAAGCAGAAGTTCATGGGTACAGAACAGGTGTGGGGGTGGGATGGATACTGTCTTGCTCTAAAATAATAAGAGTAATTACAATAGAAATCAGTCAAAAATATTCTTGCTAATTTAAAATGACTCAATTTACAAAAATTTGGTTCTCTCACACTAACACTCTTCAGGAATATATCTAACTGGGTAGCCACCACAAGATAAAGTGAATTACATACAAGAAAAATCTTGACTACTTCAAATCTCAAATAGGTGGCTTTATAATATATGCATCAAAAGTAATCTCTAAAATGAAGCTTTTGATATCGCTATTCCTGTTTAAGAGACTTCTGTCTAGTTACAATGACAGTCAATTTTTATACTCTAAGGAAGACAGAAGGTTCTCTGAGCTGTGAATTTCTCAGCTACCTGAACTTCACCCCAACCTACCAGTAAGAGTATGCAACTTCCATTAGTCACAATGGCTCATTACATCAATGAGCTGCGAAACCCTCTTTCTCCCACATCTGCTGGCATGAAACAATATCAGGCCTGAAGAGTCAAGCCCCAATTCCTCAGCCTCACACTCATAGCCGTCTGTGATTTGTCATCAAGCTTCTTTTCTGACTCTGGCTCAAACTATTATTCCTTAATGCACTCAATTCTTCAACTTACTCTAGATATTCCAGGCACTTCTAAGCTTCCAAGTTCTTATTTATGTAGCTCAGAAACCAGATTACCTCCCCTCTCCTGTCCCTCCAAGCCTTTTCTATTCCTATTTACTCTTTAAAGTCCTATTCAAACAAGAACTCTGCAATGAAGTCTTCTTGGATATCTTGAGGTAGAATTAAGTTTCAATAGCTTATCTCTAACTCTATTCTAGTGTATTTATCACTCTATCTTATTTTATAATCAGAGACAAACAGTTATTCAACTACTGTAACTCTCTTTCCACTGAGTCTGATCATTCTGGTTTTAAGGACAGGTATCATCCTATCCCCAGAGCGGCTTGATAAATACTGGTTGACTTGAAAAGATGAGCCATGGCACATGCTTTTAGCACCTCAAGAGGTGGGTGTCTCGAGCCGTGGCACCAGCATCTGCTGACACTGCTGTCTCCAGCAGTTCTTTTGTCCTCTTCCCTTCTTCACCCCTACACCTTGGGGGTGAACTTCTGTCCTGAGGGCTGTAAAGACTCATTTGAAAAGGGAGAGCCACAAATCAGTGGAATCTGTTCAGAATGCCAAACAGTATATTATTTCAGAGGAATTAATTTCAGAAGGAAAATGGGTCAAGCTTGAAAAAACAACATACACAGATCCTATTGGTAAAACTAGAACTTGGGACTCAGTGAAATGTACAATCAGAAAAGAACAGACTGCTGATGGTGTAGTGGTCATCCCCACGCTGCAGAGAACACTTCACTACGGGCGTATGGTTCTGGTCAAACAGTCCTGACCACCAGTGGATGGCTACTGCATAGAGTTCCCTGCAGGTCTCATAGATGATGAAGAAACCCCAGAAGCAGCTGATCTTTGGGAGCTTGAGGAAGAAACTGGCTACAAAGGGGATGATGCTGAATGTTCTCCAGAGGTCTGTATGGACTCAGGTTTGTCAAAATGTACCACACCCATCTTGACAGTAACCAATCACGGAGATGATGCAGAAAACGCTAGGCCCAAGCCAAAGGCAGGGGATGGAGAATTTGTGGAAGTCAGTTTTTTTTACCCAAGAATGACCTGTTGCATAGACTTGATGCTCTGGTAGCGGAAGAACATCTTACAGTGGACGCCAGAGTCTGTTCCTAGACTCTAGCACTGAAACATGCAAACGCAAAGCCATTTGAAGTACCCTTCCTGAAATTTTAAGGCCAAAGACGACACTGGCCATTTTTATAAATGAGACCACCAGGCCTTCTTCACAAAGATTGTGTATTCAACTTAGTTTAATGTAGATTTGAAATTAGCTTTTTCATAAAATAAAAGCATAGAACACACACACACATACACACAAAAGAAAAGATGAGCCATATTACGCTTTTCAGCTCAGCTCTACCCTGCTGCCTTGCCCTCAAAACCCAGAATGACCATACTCCATGGAAAAATACACAGTGTAAAATAAAAATCTTGGTAGCTAAAAGCATTTGCATGAAGGAGGTTAAAACATGCAAACCTCAGAAGAAATCACCATGGGTTCTTCAAAAGCTGGCAAATCCACTGAAATACAGGCCAGTCTTCCAACAGTACCAGCTACTGTAAGACCACTGATTTGTCCAGGCAGTTAAGACCAGGAGCTTCACGTAGCCATATAAGCAGAGCAAAGCAAAACTTACCACATCATGACAATCAGTTATTTCCACAATGAGCTATCCTTTATAATAGGTTTAGCCCTTGTTCCCTTAGGTAGAAAATATTTTTACTATTAGTTTAAAATGTGTTTTAATTGTAATGATCACAATGTCAAAATTTAAATCATAAATCTCCTGAATCTTTCTAAAACAAATGAAGAAAAAAAGGACAACTTAGGCCTAAGATTACTCTTTTTTTTTTTTTTTTTTTTTGAGATGGACTCTCGCTCTGTCACCCAGGCTGCAGTGCAATGGTGCAGTCTCGGCTCACTGCAACCTCTGCCTCCTGGGTTCAAGTGATTCTCCTGCCTCAGTCTCCCAAGTAGCTGGGATTACAGGTGCCCACCACCATGCCCAGCTAATTTTTGTATTTTTAGTACAGATGGAGTTTCACCATGTTGACCAGGCTGGTCTTTAATTCCTGACCTCATGATCCCCCCACCTCAGCCTCCCAAAGTGCTGGGATTACAGGCGTGAGCCACCACGCCTGGACCAGATTACTCTTTAGGCCAAGTCATTTTAACAGACTGAGCAAAAGTCAATCAGAATGAACAAGAAAGGGGAAAAAAAAAAAAAAAAAAAAAAAAAAAAAAAAAAAAAAAAAAGGGAAAAAAAAAAAAAAAAAAAAAAAACCCTAAGTGTAACAGGATAATTTGAGGGAAAGTAAAAGAGGGATTAGAATATCAGTTCTAAGTGGTCCAGGCAACTCCTAGAAAACCTCCACAGGACAGAAAGCTGAACATGAATAAAAGGACCAATTGCAGACATACCTGCCATGAGCAGCAATTTTGAATGAAATAAATCCACACAGGGCAAAGTGGAGCACTAATCTTTGGGAAGGTAGGAAGTCTTCCTGGTGACAGACAGGATAGACAAGAATAAGACTTAGCCTAGCTCATCTTCCAGGTTGTCAAAATAGCCATTTTCACTGTAACACAAAGAAAATGTCTCAAGGTACCCTTGGTTTACGGACAAATCCGAGGATTCTGCCCTTTTTTGAGAAAATGTATTCTAAAGATAGAGAAGAAAGGGCAAATAATCTAATAAAATATTTTTCTTCTTCAATATTTATTAGGACACTTGCTTTTAGTGTCTCAAGTGAAACTGCTTTTTAAAAATGAGAGAATATTTGGCAGAGCACAGTGGCTCATGCCTGTAATCCCAGCACTTTGGGAGGCCAAGGTGGGCAAATCACTTGAGGTCTAGAGTTTGAGACTAGCCTGGCCAACATAGTAAAACCCAGTCTCTACTAAAAATACATAAAAATCAGTCAGGTATGGTGGCATGTGCCTGTAATCCCAGCTACTTGGGAGGCTGAGGCAGGAGAACTGCTTGAACCCAGGAAGCAGAGGTTGCAGTGAGCCGAGATTGCACCCCTGCACTCCAGCCTGGGCGACAGGGCAAGACTCTGCCTCTAACTAAATAAATAAAAAAAAATAATATTTGAAATCAATGACTGAAAGTGATGGGCAGATGTGAGAGAAGTACCTCCAGAAGCTTTAGCTCTACTGCTGGTGTTTTTAACTCACAAGCAGAACAGTACGAACAGAGGTGTTCATTCTATTATTCTTTGTCTTGTAGTGTGTCTGAAATATTTCAAAATATGTTTGCAAAAGACCAAAAGAAGAAATGAAAAAAAGTAGAATGAAGAAGCAAATTTAATACACTAAGAAAATTCCTGTAGACTAGGGGAAGTAGATTTTAATTCAGCTCCATTTTAATTCAGCTCCATTAACCCATAATGTCTTAAGAGTACCATTTCTGTTAAAATAAAAGAAGATTTAACACATAAAGGAAATTCACTTGATTATGTAGAAATGGAAAACAACAGCAAGTCACGGCTGTGATCTCTGGTAGAAAAACAGTATTTGATGACTAGCAGGGCTATGAAACTTTCTCTCTTCCTTAAGCTGCAGAGTGTTAAGTGTCAGTAGCAGAATTTTCTAAGTGGCTTATTCATTTCAAGATAGATCTATGGTATTGAAATAGGTACTACACCTGAAAGAGACATTCTGTATCCTCCCTCCTTTCTAGTACAAAGTTTTGTCAGCTGCGTCCACGTGATAACTCTAGTCAACTAAGCTTTTAAGAAAGGGCTTCATTCTTTAGAAAATAGTGATACTATTATTAGGCCAGATGGATGGGTTCTGCAAAATCACAAAGAAGAAAAATTTCTTTCTTTTTTTTTTTTCTTGAGATGGAGTCTTGCTCTGTTGTCCAGGCTGGAGTGCAGCATTGCGATCTCACCTCACTGCAACCTTCGCCTCCCGGGTTCCAGTGATTATCCTGCCTCAGGCTCCCAAGTAGCTGGGATTACAGGCTAATTTTTGTATTTTTAGTAGAGCTGGGGTTTCACCATGTTGGCCAGGCTGGTCACAAACTCCCAACCTCAGGTGATCCACCCGCCTCAGCCTCCCAAAGTGTTGAGATTACAGGCATGAGCCACTGTGCCTGGCAAGAATAATTTCTAATCTGATAATATATAATTGGCTTTAAAACAAAAATCTGTATTTCTTATATATTTTTTAACTAAAGTTCTGGGATACATGTGCAGATGTGCAGGTTTGTTACATAGGTAAACATGTGCCACGGTGGTTTGCTGCACCTGTCAACCCATCACCTAGGTGTTAAGCCCTCCACATATTAGTTATTTATCCTGATGTTCTTCCTCCGCCTGCCCCTGCCCCCTACCAACAGGCCCCAGTGTGTGTTGTTCTCCTCCATGTGGCCATGTGTTCTTATTGCTCAGCTCTCATTTATAACTGAGAACATGCAGTGTTTGGCTTTCTGAGGAAAACGGTTTCAAGCCCCATCCTTGTCCCTGCAAAGGACATAATCTCATTCCTTTTATGGCTGTATAGTATTCCATGGTGTGTATGTACCACATTTTCTTTATCCAGTCTATCATTGATGGACATTTGGGTTCATTCCATGTCTTTGCTATTGTGAATACTGCTGCAATCAACATACACATGTATATAATCTTTATAACAGATGATTTATATTCCTTTGGGTATATACCCAGTAATGGGATTGCTGGCTCAAATGGTATTTCTGGTTCTAAGTCTTTGAGGATTTTACCAAACTGTCTTCTATAATGGCTGAACTAATTTACATTCCCACCAACAGTGTAAAAATGTTCCTATTTCTCTACAGCCTCACCAGCATCTGTTGTTCCTTGATTTTTAATAAGCACCATTCTGACTGGCATGAGAGAGTATCTCATTGTGGTTTTGATTTGTATTTCTCTAATGGTCAGTGATGTTGAGCTTTTTTTCATGTTTGTTGGCCACATAAATGTCTTCTTTTGAGAAGTGTCTGTTCATGTCCTTTGTCAACATTTTTTAATGGGGTTTCTCTTGTAAATTTGCTTAGGTCCCTTGTAGATTCTGGATATTAGACCTTTGTCAGATAGATCGCAAAAACTTTCTCCCATTCTGTAGGCTGTCTGTTCACTCTGATGATAGTTTCTTTTGCTGAACAGAAGCCCATTTATCAATTTTTGCTTTTGTTGCCATTGCTTTTGACATTTTCATCATGAAATCTTTTCCCATGCCTATGTCTTGAATGATATTGCCCAGATTTTCTTCTAGGGTTTTTATAGTTTTGAGTTTTACATTTAAGACTTTAATCCATCTTGAGTTAATTTTTGTATAAAGTGTAAGGAAGTGGTCCAGTTTCAATTTTCTGCATATGGCTAGCCAGTTCTCCCAACACTATTTAATAAATAAGGAATCCTTTCCCCATTGTTTGTCATGTTTGTTGAAGATCAGATGGTTATGGATATGCAGTTTTATTTCTGAGATCTCTATTCTGCTCCTCTGCTAGCTTTGGGGTTTGTTTACCTTAATTCTCTAGTTCTTTTAGTTGGTTAGAGTGTCAATCTGAGATCTTTCTAGTTTTTTGATGTGGACATTTAGTACCATAAATTTCCCTCTTAACACTGCTTTAGCTGTGTCCCAAAGTTTCTAGTATGTTGTCTCTTTTTTCTCCCTGGTTTCAAAGAACTTCTTGATTTCTGCCTTAATTTCATTATTTATCCAGGAGTCATTCAGGAGCAGGTTGTCCAATTTCCATGTAGTTGTGTGGTTTTGAGTGAGTTTCTTAAGCTTGAGTTCTAATTTGATTGTGCTGTGGTGGGAGAGACTGCTATCATTTCAGTTCTTCTGCAGTTACTGAGGAGTATTTTACTTCCAATTATGGGATCGATATTGGCCTAAGTGTGATGTGCTGCCAAGAAGAATGTATACTCTGTTGCTTTTGGGTGGAGAGTTCTGTAGATCTCTATCAGGTCCAGACAGCTGAGTTCAGGTCCTGAATATCTTTGTTTATTTTCTGTCTCAATGATCTGTCTAATACTGACAGTGGGGTGTTAAAGTCTCCCACTATTATTGTGTAGGAGTCTAAGTCTCTTTGTAGGTCCCTAAGAAGTTGATTTATGAATCTGGGTGCTCCTGTACTGGGCATATATATTTAGGATCGTGAGCTTTTCTCGATGAGTTGAACCCTTTACCACTATGTAATGCCCTTGTCTTTTTTGATCTTTGCTGGTTCAAAGTCTGTTTTGTCATAAAACAGACCTGCAACCTTTGCTTTTTTTCTGCTTTCCATTTGCTTGGTAAATTCTCCTCCATCCCTTTATTTTGACCCTTTGTATGTCTCTGCACATTAGATGGGTCTCTAGAATACAGCATACTGATGGGTCCTGACTCTATTCAGTTTGCCATTCTGTGTTTTTTAATTGGGGCATTTAGCCCATTTACATTTAAGGTTAATATTGTTATGTGTGAATTTGATCCTATCATGATGCTAGCTGGTTATTTTGCAGACCTGTTGATGTAGTTGCTTCATAGAGTCATTGGTCTTTGTACTTCAGTGTTTTTTGCAGTGGCTAGTAAGTTTTTCCTTTCCATATTTAGTGCTTCCTTCAGGAGCTCTTGCAAGGCGAGCCTGGTCACGGTGACAAATTCCCTCACCATTTGCTTGTCTGAAAAGGACTTTATTTCTCCTTCATCTATGAAGTTTAGTTTGGCCAGATATGAAATTCTGGGTTGGAAATTCTTTTCTTTAAGAATATTGAATATTGGCCCTCAATCTTTTCTGGCCTGTAGGGTTTCTGCTGAGGTCCACTGTTACAGTCTGATGGGCTTCCCTTTGTAGGTGACCTGACCTTTCTCTCTGGCTGCCCTTAGTATTTTTTCCTTCATTTCGACCTTGGAGAATCATGACTATGTGTCTCGGGGTTGATCTTCTCATGGAGTTTCTTACTGAGGTTCTCTAGGGATCTACTGAATTTGAATCTTGCCCTGTCTTGCTAGGCTGGGGAAGTTTTCCTGGATGATATCCTGAAGTGTGTTTTCCAACTTGGTTCCATTTTCTCCAACTCTTTCAGGTACTCCTATCAATTGCAGTTTCAGTTTTTTTATGTCATCCCATAGTTCTCAGAGATTTTGTTCATTCTTTTTCCTCTATAATCTTGTCTTTTTTCTCTAATCTTGTCAGCAAGACAGTCTTCAAGCGCTGAAATTCTTTCCTCCACTTAGTCTATTTGGCTATTGATACTTACGGTTGCATTGTGAAGTTCTTGTGTTTTTCAGCTCTATCATTTATGTTTCTCTCTAAATTGGTTATTCTGGTTAACAGCTCCTGTAATGTTTATCATGGTTCTTAGCTTCTTTGCATTGGGTTAGAACATGCTCCTTTAGCTCAGTGAAGTTCATTATTCTCCACCTTCAGAAGTCTACTTCTGTCAATTCATCCATCTCAGCCTCAGCCTACTTCTGTGCCCTTGCTGAAGAGGTGCTGTGATCATTTGAAGGAGAAGAGGCACTCTGGCTTTCTAAGTTTTCAGCATTTTTGCATTGATTCTTTCTCATCTTCATGAGTTTATCTAGCTTCGATCTTTGAAGCTGCTGACCTTTGTAGGGGTTTTGGTGGGGACCTTTTTGTTGATGCTATTGTTGTTGCTTTCCATTTGTTTTGCTTTTAACAGTTAGTCTCCTCTTCCGTATGGCTGCTGCAGTTTGCTGGGGATCCACTCCAGACCCTATTCACCTGGATCCCTCCTGTACCTGGAGGTGTCACCAGTGGAGACTGCAGAACAGCAAAGATGGCTGCCTGTTCCTTCCTCTGGGAGATCTGTCCCAGAGGGGCACCAATCTGATGCCAGTGGGAATGTTCTTGTATAAGGTGTCTGGGCCACCCCTGTTCAGGGGTCTCACCCAGTCCAGAGGCATGGGCCCATTTAACAAAGCACTCTGGCTACCCCTGGGTGGAGGAGGTGCACTGCACTGAAGGGAATACCACTCATCCAGACTGCCTGGATTCCTGAGAGCTAGCAAGGGGAAAGACTAAGTCTGATGATCTGTGAAGACTGTGGCCACTCCTCCTACCAGGGGCTTCATCCCAGGGAGATCAGAATTCTGTTTGTAAAACCACTGGCTGGAGTTGCTGAAATTCCCACAGAGAGACCCCGCCCCATGAAGAGGGATAGGTTAGGGTCCAGGGTCCAGCCTGAAGAGTCAGTCTGGCTATGATCTGCCACCACTGCTCTAGGGTTTGCACTGTGGGCAGAATGGAGCTTCAGCAATGACATCCAACACTCCCCCAAGGAACTCAGTAGTCTTAGGTAGTCTCCAGTCAAGAGGCCAAGAATCTGCACAGCTCTGTGGTTGGGACCCAAGGCCCTGGTGGCGTGTGCTCATGAGGGCGATCTCCTGATTCACAGGTTGCACAGATCCTTGGAAAAAGAGTGATTTCCTGGACAGGGTAGCACAATTACTCACTGCCTTCCTTGGCTGAGGGTGGGAGCGCCCCCTTGCCCTGTGCAGCTCCCAGGTGGGCTGTCACTCCACCTTGCTTTTTCTCACTCTCCATGGGTCACGCCAACTGCCTAGTCAGTCCCATTGAGAGAACCTGAATACCTCAGTTGCCGGTACAGCATTCCTTCCCTGTTTTCATTCTTCTCGATGGTAGCCTCTGACCGCGGTTATTTTGAGTCAGCCATCTTGTCCCCTCCCTGGTATTTCTTATGTCTTTAAAGGAAATCCAGGAATTGCTAACAACCAAGTACCAAAATAATCTTTCAAGAAGGAGACTAATTACAAAACCCAAGAAAAAGTAAAACAGGAAGACAACTTGAAGAGATCTAAAAATGCATAAACCAATACCACTAGCCATGTGTAATTAAGTTTAAATGTAATCTAAACAAAATTTTAATGACATTTAAAATTCAGATTAAAATACTCAGAAAACTTTGAATAGAAGGGGATATGGTTTGGATGTTTTGTCCCCCCCAAATATGTTGAAATGTGATCCCCAATGTTGTAGGTGGGGCCTGATTGAAGGTGTTAGGGTCTTGGATCCCTCAAGAATGGCTTGGTACCTTCCCTATGTTAATGAGTGAGTTCTTGCTCTATTAGTTCATGCAACAGCTGGTTGTTTAAAAGAGTCTGGCATCTCTCCTGCTCCCTCCCTTGCCATGTGACATGCTTGTTCCCCCTATTGCCATAAGTGAAAGTTTCTTGAGGTCCTGACCAGAAGTAGATGCTGGCACCATGTTTCTTTTACAGCTGTGTACTGTGAGCCAAATAAACCTCTTTTCATGATAAATTACCTAGTCTCAGGTATTCCTTTATAGAAATGTGAAATGGACTAATACAAAAGAAAACTTTCCCAACATGGTAAAGGGCATTTATGAAAAACCAACAGCTAACATCATACTCAATGGGAAGAGACTGAAAGCTTTCCCCCTAAGACAGCAACAAGACAAGGATGCCTACTGTCACTGCTGCTATTCAGCATTGTAGCAGAGTTCTACACAGAGCCATTAGACAAGGGAAAGAATTAAGAGCATCTAAATTGGAAAGGAAGAAACAAAACTTTCTCTATTTGCAGACAACATGACCCTATATATAAATATAGAAAATCCCAAAGAATCTAGATGAAAACTGCTAGAGCTAATAAATGAATTGAGCAAATTCACAGGGTATAAGATCAACAATCAAGAATTAGTTTTGCCGGGCGTGGTGGCTCACGCCTATAATCCAAGCACTTTGGGAGGCCGAGGCGGGTGGATCACCAGGTCAAGAGATCAAGACCATCCTGGTCAACATGGTGAAACCCCGTCTCTACTAAAAATACAAAAATTAGCTGGGCATGGTGGCATGTGCCTGTAGTCCCAGCTACTCGGGAGGCTGAGGCAGGAGAATTGCTTGAACCCAGGAGGCGGAGGTTGCGGTCAGCCAAGATCGCGCCATTGTACTCCAGCCTGGGTAACAAGAGTGAAACTCTGTCTCAAAAAAAAAAAAAAAAAAAAAAAAAAGAATTAGTTTTGTTTCTATATACCAACAATGAACACACCAAAGAAACTCCATTTATAATCACAGCTAAAAGAATAAAACACCTAGGAAAAAATTTAACCAAGGTGAAAGACTTTACAACTGAAAACTACAAAATACTGCTGGAAAAAATTGAAGACTTAAATGGAAAGAAAGCCTGTGTTCATGAACAGGATGACTTAATAGTGTTAACATGTCAATATTACTTAAAATGATCTAAAAATGTGACACAATCCCTATCAAAATTCTAAAGCCTTGTTTTTTTTGCAGAAATAAAAATGCCAATTGTCAAATTCATATGGAATTACAAAGGACCCAGAATAGTCAAAGAAATCTTGAAAAAGAAGAACAAAGCTGGACGACTCACACTTCCTGATTTCAAAGCTTATTATAAAGCTACAGTGATCAAAACACCGTGGTACTGCCATAAGGATAGATATATAAACCAATAGAATAGAACTGAGAGTCCAGAATTAAACCCACACATGCATTGCTAATTATATATACCAAATTTCTAAGAAACAAGTAAAAGGTAAATGAAACAAAAAACGAAGGAGAAATCCTAGGGTACCATGTTGATTTGATGGGGGAAGTAATAGTCTCTTTATGCTACTAGAAGAACTGTGAGGGTTAAGAACCACTATGCCGGAACACAAGTGACTGTATAGTTCAGGCAGGAAAAGATAATGGGAAACATTTTCCTCTTTTCTTCTTGTCAGGCAACCAAAGCTGTCTCTACACAGATGGCAACTTACAAGAGAAGGTTAAGTATATTACAAATACAAATCCTTTGAATTCAACTTTTACAATTCAGGAGAGAACATCTGTCTGAAAAAGAACCAAGTAGAACACAAACAATAAATTACTAAAACCAAAATTTTGAAATGAATTCTCGTGTATTAAAAAATGAATCCCCGGGCATGGTGGCTCACGCTTGTAATCCCGGCACACTGGGAGGCTGAGGCAGGTGGATCACAAGGTCAAGAGATCGAGACCATCCTGGCCAACATGGTGAAACCCCATTTCTACTAAAAATACAAAAATTAGCTGGGCGTGGTGGCATGCACCTGTAGTCCCAGCTACTTGGGAGGCTGAGGCAGGAGAATTGCTTGAACCTGGGAGGCAGAGGCTGCAGTGAGCTGAGATCGCGCCACTGCACTCCAGCCTGGCGCCTGGCACCTGGCGACAGAACAAGACTCTGTCTCAAAAAAAAAAAAAAAAAAAAAATCCCCTATTAAAAAGTTTAAACACTAGCTAAACACTAGCTCACAGAAGAAAAAGACATGAGCACAAAGGGAAGACTTCCCACAGGCAGAAAGTTAGCGTTTAAAAGGGTCATGCCATCAGGGAATAGACAGCTAGCTGTCTGTGAGACGGAACCATAAGGACACAAGACCAACATTGCTTTGAAAACTTTTTAACACTAGTCTGCCAAGGGACCCATCCTTTCCTACCTGTCAAAGCAAATAAACAAACAAACAACCATTAATGATTCATAGGTAGACAATACAGTGAGGAGTGAAGGGGTAGTAATGTTTTGCAAAGGCCATTACTGAAGATGATGGCTAACATTTACTGGCAGGCTTGTCTCAGTACTTTCCAGTTATTATCTGGCTGAATTCTTACAACAACCTCGTGAGTACGTATGATTATTATCATTTTATGGTTAAGGAAACTGAGAGGCACAGAGGTTAGAAAACTTGCTCAAAGTTACACACCTGGAAATAAAAGAGCTAAGATCTAAACCCAGGAAGTCTGGCTCCAGAGCATGTGCTTAACCTGTATGCTATACTGTCTTTCTCCCTTTGCCACCTTGTGTGTCTGCACAGGCATGGAGGTCTGTGACTGACTGAATGGGTAGCTGGAGATACAGACACAAAAAGAGGAAAGGGAGGAAGGAACAGAGAATAGCATCAGGATAACAGCTATTCCAGAGGACAAACCAAGGATGGGACTCTGAGATATGTACCTGAGGATAGGGGGAAGTATAAATTTTCCCTAATTCTCTTACCTTGGACTGTAATATGGTGTGTGTGTGTATACACACACACACACACACACACACACACACCAAATTTCTGAGAAACAGATATAAGGTGAATGAAGCAAAGGACAAAGGAGAAATACTAGGTATTAAACTAACTTAAAATCCAGAGGTAGGGAGTAATAAGGTAAGCTAAGTACAGGGAGCCTGAAGTACAGGGAGTCTGTATCAATCCAGTAACATTCAGAGAGAAAGAAACAGCTTTACCTGAGGAATAGAGGTTTTTTCAGTTCATAATGAAAGTACATTCTCTGTGGCAGAAGACAGAACACAGGAGTAGATATCACGGACATCATAGACATTACAGAAGTATATCCCAAACTGTGAGCAAGTGAATTGACATTCTGGTTTATAAACTCAATGAGTTTATTTAGGTAAGGGACTAAAATAGCTTTTAGACCTCTAGGCATAATAGATCAGAGGTAATTGTAGCATATCTAGTAGCCCAAGCAAAACCACTTGAAGGTTAGTTAACTCAATTATATTGAAAAAAAAATCCCCAAAACTAATTCTAGACATATGTTTTAACATTCTTTCTTACCTAAACATCTTCCATAAGTAGAACTGATGAGAGTTCCAACAAATCACATTTTCACGACATTATTACTAAAACATGAAACAAGCATACCGCAGATAGAAAAGGAGCTAAAATAAAAGGGCTATAATAAACCATAAACTAGATGGTAAGTCTGAGAGTAAATTAATTGGTTTGGCTGTAATCTGAGATAAAGTTGTCCTGGGGAAAAAAAAAGCACATGACAGGGTCACCTTGTCACTTCTGGCTTTTACTATTTGTTGTCAAACAACAAACATAACAAATAAACAGTATATCATTGCAGGTACCAAACATAGCCTTTTTAATACATAAAACAAACATAATAGCAAGACACCCTTCAATTATAAATGGGTATCTTGTACTCATTAAGTGTTTATACAAGTAAACTAAACCTGTCATTGGGATCCAGAGCTTTTCATGAGTATGTTCAGGTCTCAGAACCACTGTGGGATGATTAAAAAGGGTTTGTGGCAAAAAGATGACAGATTTGAAGGGTTTTTCAGCTTATGAAGAATTTTTTTCCAACTCATGAAAGTAACCTGAAGCCTCTTTCTTGGCAAGGCAAGCTACTCAGTAAGAAGGAAGATCTCATAATGTATTATCTGGACTATAAAAGCAAAAAACTGAGAGCCTTCCCTAGAGATAAGTAAAAGGAGCATACATCCATGGACACCGGAATACAAATAAGAGAAAAGAATCCAAAACTTTTTAAAGGATACGGTCTGTACCAGGAAACAATGTTCTTCCAGTCAACAGCTCAGCCATTATGCATCCCACTGACCAAATATCAACTGGCAATATTAAAGAGAAATAAAAGTACATGCAATGTCACTGTTATTGTACTTGGCAACCAATAAAACCGTAACTAGGGTGAAATATTCAAATTACTATTTAAAACCTCTGAGGCTCAACAATCATACTCATTTTTATAGAAATAAAAGAGCTTATTAAGATCTTTATCCCACTAAAGGGCTGTTCAAAGGTGGGGTAAGTCAAAACATACTTAAGAGAAATAAGCTGTTCAAAAAGGGGCAAAAGAATGGTAGATTCTTCCAAATAATATTGAGGGGTTAAAATTATGGACTCATTGTCTTCAGGTATAAGTACTCGGAGAATAAATTCAAGCTCTAAATAAATAAAAATCCAATTGCTAAATCACGAGGTTTAAAAGCTGTATATAAAACCCCACTTCCGGCCGGGCGTGGTGGCTCACACCTGTAATCCAAGCACTTTGGAGGCCAAGGTGGGCAGATCACCTGAGGTCGGGAGTTCAAGACCAGCCTGACCAACATGGTGAAACCCCGTCTTAAAAAAAAAAAGACCCCACTTCCCCATCTGAGCAAGTGAAATATTTTCACTTGTAGGCTTTAAAAGGGTAACTGAGGGAAGAAAAGGTATTTCTTTCCCCTTCCATAATCTCTACTTCTGAGAATCCCAAATGCAACCAACATAGAATTAAATAAGGCCCTAAAAAACCAGTGCAAGTAATACCTGTCTGGTTGTAATGCATCCAGTTCAGCATGATCTCAGGAGCCCTGTACCACCTAGTGGCCACGTAGCCTGTCATTTCATCATCTGTGTGCCGAGCCAGTCCAAAATCCAGGATCTAAAGGGCAGAAGAGGAACAGACAAACTGCTAAGACTTATAAACAGGCAGGGGAGAAAACAACAACAACAACAACTCCATTGCCTTTTTAAAAAGGAAAACAAGACAGCACTTTTATAAAGAGATTTCCTGGTCCATGTTTAGAGTGCATGGTAAACATATAGCGAGAACTCAAAAAACTGAAATTACAAAAAGCAAAACAAAAATGTCACTCCTTGGTATTTAATCAAGCACAATGAGAACTTATGTCCATACAAAGACTTGCACATGAATATTCACAGTTGCTTTACGTAGCCTCAAACTCAAACTAAAGCAAATGTCCATCAGCAGGTGGATAGATTTAAAAATTCTAATATGTTCATAAAACAAAATACTATTAGCAATAAAAAGGAAAAAAAACATTGATACACACAACAAAAGAGAATCATTACACTAAGCAAAGGCTAAACACACAAAAATACACACTATATGATTCCACGCACATGAAAATCCAGAAAAGATAAAACTAATCATAGTGTTAGAAGCAGATCCATAGTTGCCTTGAGCCAGAATTAGGGGTGCAGGGGTAGGGACTGACTAGGAAGGGGCACAACAGACTTTTTAAAGTAACAGAAATGTTCTTGGCCAGGAGCGGTGGCTCATGCCTGTAATCCCAGCACTTTGGGAGGTCAAGGAGTGCGGATCACAAGGTCAGGAGATCGAGACCATCCTGGCCAACATGGTGAAACCCCATCTCTACTAAAAATACAAAATTAGCCGTGCGTGGTGGCATGCCCTTGTAGTCCCAGCTACTCGGGAAGCTGAGGCAGGAGAATCACTTGAACCCGGGAGGCAGAGGTTGCTGTGAGCTGAGATCGAACCACTGCACTCCAGACCGGGTGACAGAGCAAAACTCCATCTCAAAAGAAAAAAAAAGTTCTTTATCATAAATGTGACAGTTAAGTGCATATATAATTTTGCCAAACTGTACACAAAACATTGCATTTTAATGGAAATCTTTTTTTAAGTTAAAAAAAATGAAATGGAACAAAGCAAGTTCTAGAGCTACTTGCTCTTTAGAAACAATTCACTTATCTTTTATTTGAAGTATTTTGAGTGGATAGGTTTCTGCCATTTTTCCTCTTAGAAATCTATTTAATCTAGTTATCACCTCTTCAACATTGCTAACTTGGTATTTGACTATTATCTTCCTTTATTATGATTAATGTATTAAATTTCTAATTTAACTTCATGTTAAAATAAAAACAAGTGATGCTACTTCTAATGTCACTTAGCTTACTGAGAAATGTTTTAAATTTCAAACTCTGATAATAAAAACAATATGAATTTCAGATAGTCATGGCTCATAAATCTACTCCCTATGAAAGTTTGCCTGCTTAGTCAAACATATAATCTCAAAATAAAGCAAACAATGACTACTGTCTCTTCTTTTTACCTTCAGCTCACAGTCTTCATTCACAGCTAGATTACTAGGTTTTAGGTCCTAGGAAACAAGTACAGAGAAGACAGGATCAACTTTATAATGCATGATCAATTCTCTTCCTACAGGAAATAATGAAGAACTAGACATAAAAGACTTCATCCAGCTATCAAAAGACAATCTCATCCTACAGTCAAAATCTAGTCCACATCAGTCTTCCGTAGAAAAAAACCTACACATCTTCTTTCTTTAATCAGTCTAAACCTAGAGAAAAGTTGCAATCAATCAACATTTCAATGGCTAAAGTAAGTTTAGATTAGGATCTTGGCTAAATGCCATTATTCCTTCTCACCCCACTTCCCCAAAATAATGTAATCAAAGACACAATACATACCCTGTGAATTATGTCAGCTGAATGTATATACTGCAAAAGAGAAAAAACTCAAAATTATTCCAACCTTCTATTGTCGTATTATATAGTTGCTGCATATTTTCATGAATCAATAAGAACTACTAGTGTTAACAGTAAGATTAGAAATTAGCATAAGTAACTAGCAGTATTGAGTACATTTACCATAACTATAATTTCCACAGCTATTGAATTCACTCAGTTGAGCTTTTAATCTATTTTCTGGTTGGTACTCTGGAGCTCAATAGGACTCAAAGTGGCTAAATATCAAAGATGGTTTAATTTTAAAATACTGTTTATCTGCCCCTCCAATAAATAAATAAATTAGTCTTCCTTGAGGATTAAAAAAAAAAAAATCTCAACATTACACTGACCAGATATTAGATCACATCAATAAATTACTGTTTAGATGTAAGAATGAAGAGTCCTTATCTTTTAGATATGCATACTGAATTATCTATGGGTGGTATTATATAACGTCTAGACTTGCTTTAAAATAATCCAGGGCTTGGGAAATACAAAAGAAACATAATTGGCCATATGTCAATAATAACTGTTGTCAATGAGTGAATATGGCAGTTTATGGTACTATGACTTTTACTTGTGATTTTGAGTGTTTGAATTTTCCATAAGAAAAGTTGTTTACTTGTTTATTTAAGCCCTAAAAGGAGGGGAGAAAGGGAGAATTCATTTTTAAAAATTATTATTTATATTATCTGTACCTTTAGACCTCGGAGAATTTGGTAGATTAGGAACTGAACGTGGTCATCTGTAAGCTTCTGACATTTCACAATGTTGTTCAGATCTGCCCCCATGAGATGGGTCACCAGATACCTAGAAATTAGTGAAAAGTTACATAACAATCTAGAACCCCTAAGAAAGCTCTTATCTTCACAAGACTTCTGTAATTTTTGTTGTTGTTGTTGAGATGGATTCTCACTCTGTCACCAGGCTGGAGTGCAGCGGTGTGACCTTGTCTCACTGCAACCTCCACCTCCTGGGTTCAAGCGATTCTCCTGCCTCAGCCTCCTGAGTAGCTGGAACTACAGGTGTGCACCACCATGCTCAGCTAATTTTTGTATTTTTAGTAGAGACAAAGTTGCACCATCTTGGCCAGGCTGGTCTTGAACTTCTCATCTCATGATCCACCCGCCTCGGCCTCCCAAAGTGCTGGGATTACAGGCATGCGACCCGTGCCTGGCCTGACTTTTATGTTTTTAAGGGAAGGCCACCATTCCTTTAAAATAGTAGCTGTACCACAATAACAGCTAAAAGTGAACAATCACTCATTTTTTTTTTTGCGGGGGGGCGCTGAGGAGGGGCACCTCATTACCTCATTTTCAACATCACTATTCTTTTCTTTTTTTTTAGAGACAGGGTCATGCTCTGTCATGCAGTGGCACAATCATAGTAGCTTATTGAAAGCTCAAATTCCTGGGCTCAAGCGATCCTCCTGCCTTAGCCTCCTGAGTAGCTAGGACTAAAGATGCGCACCACTACGCCCAGCTAATTTGAAAAACAATTTTTTTTAGAGACAGGGGTCTAACTATGTTTCCCAGGCTGGGCTCTAACTCTTGGTCTCAAGCAATCCTCCCAATTCAGCCTCCCACCATTACTATTCTAACTTAACTACCTGCCATCTATTCTAAACATTTCATACTCATTCCTACTTGACATCTTTTTCCAGGTTATCTCAAGAAAAAAGAAAAAAGGGCAAGCTTTGTGGCTTACACCTATAATCTTAGCACTTTGGGAGGCGGAAGTAAGGGTTTGAGATCAGCCTGGGCAACATAGGGAAATCCCACCTCTACAAAAAATAAGAGAGAAAAGAAAACAACAAAAGCAAAGATAGGAATTAGAAAGATACATGTGTCAATATCAGTTTTCTTAAAAATGTTATTGTTGCATGACAAATATACAGTATAACTTAGTGCATGGCTAGAATAAAGTATCTTGCAGTTTTAAATCCACCACTACATTTTTACCTTATTGTAAGCCTTCCACGTTATAGGTTCTAAAATAGGAGTATTTTTTGATTTTCAAACTCTAATTCTTTTTCAGGAATGACTGATAAAAGGATTTTGTTCATTGACAATATTCCTGCATTTACCATAAAGGAAGGAGGAACATGTTTTATCTGGAGGCAAGATAAGGCATTCCAGAACTTCTCATCACAGGTGTGGTGCTGGTTATTAATCCCATCTTTATGTAGTAAGATTAGGGAATGATTACATTCAAGTCCAACAGGTTCACCACACATATTCTAGACACAATGCCTTAACCCACTCATTACTGTATTACACAGCTATGGAAACATAGAAAGTAGATCGGTACTAAAAAGGCTGAATTTTTTTTTTTTTTTTTTTTTTTTGCTTTTTTTATTTTTGGCAGACAGAGTCTTGCTCTGTCGCCCAAGCTGGAGTGCAGTGGTGCAATCTCGGCTAACTGCAACCTAGGCCTCCCAGGATTAAGTAATTCTCATGTCTCAGCCTCCTGAGCAGCTAGAATTACAGGTACGCACCACCACACCCGGCTCCGGCCAATGTTTGTATTTTTAGTACAGGGTTCCCTATGTTGGCCAGGCTGGTCTCGAACTCCTGACCTCAGGCCTCCCTCGAACTCCCACCACGGCCTCCCAAAGTGCTGTGATTATAGGCTGCACCTGGCTAAGAGGCTGAATTTTTAAAAATAAGAGTGAGTTTTATTTACCGTCTAAGAATCATTTTTATTCCTGAGGTTGGGTAATAATATATATCAGCTGAACCAGAATGCTGATTTCATTTCATTTCTATTTTCATTTTTTATGAATTTTGGAGGAAAGCAGGTCAGTAATTTAGATCTATTATTAATGTATTATAAGAATAAACATGTGTGACCTACACATACAACTAATACACTATATTTATTCCTTTCTGTCCTCCAAGAGGAATGGAATTTTTTTCTCTGTCATAATTTCCCTGTAGGGCAGCCATGGTCAGTTCTCAATTTCATGAAGATCAACAGGACTTAACCTAGTGGTAACCTTAAGGTAAGATTTTAGCATTTCATATTTTTAAAACTTGTATGTTTCTACTGCACTGAGGAAAGAGCAGACTCTAAATATAATTTAATAAGTAAATGAGACTGAAATGTTTTGATTCAAGAGATGTTCCAGTCTAAACATAACATAACCAAAGGCACTGACTAGCACTTTTTCTGTGCCCAGCATTGCAGTAAGCAGTTTATTATGTCCATGTCTCATGTACTCTTCCCAATAACTCTGTGAGATAATGTCCATTTCATTGACAAGGAAACAGAGACAGAACAAGGATAAGCCATCTCCTCATGGTCAAAAAGAGTAGGAATGTCGGGAGTTCAATCTAAAACTGTCTAACCCCACAGACCATGACCTTAACCACAGCACATATTCTTCCAACAATTCTTTCAGCTAATACAAAATTTACATCAAGGGAATGAACTTTTTAAAAATTCGTATAAATGCCACAATAACGAGGGAAGCAATATATCTGAGTAATTTCCTTAAGAATTCTCAATTCTGTATTTACTGTCAAAGTTAATCTTAACTAATAAAGAAGGCTGGCAAGAACATAGCAATATTCTGTCCTAATCATAGTCACTGTATTTTTTTAACCCCAAATAGATGCATAAACTGAGGAAGAAAGAATCCAATTTCAATCTTATAAGACTGCTTTGCACATAATTACATTTTTTGACATTGCATAATAACAGGGTTATTCTTTCAACTTTCCTAAATAATTTTACGGAGAAGAGACAAACATAACTTATCTTTAAATAAAACCTAAAAGTCCTAACTAATATGCCTGAGCTAGTTCATAAAGGTGTTAGGCAAAATTACTAATGAAACCATAGCAACTTCAAGTACAACTATTGTGTTTAAATGGTTACCAGTGACTTAAGAAATCTTATGCAGCCAGAGGACCACTGACTGCATGGCCCAAGGGAGAGAGCATGCTTTTAGTTAGAACATTTTATCACTATGTAATTTCTCTCAAATCCTTCCCCCCTCAGAGACCATATCCATTTTATCACTAAAACGTACAGAGTGAGGGTGAAACTGCCAAAACATTATGCAAGTTTATAAGGTTAATCAGTCTATACAGTAATAGCTATCAAGCATTACTACCAAGCCACAATGAAATAAACTTAAAGGCATTATTTATGGCAGAAGCATCTTGCAGGAACTAACCTAATCACTATACATTGTTTCCAGGAGACCCAAAGACCAATCCATGACCATCCATGATCACCAATCGTTAAATTCTAACTCCCACATAGAAAGATTTTCAAAATAAGTCTTGCAACAGGGAACAAAAGAAAGCATCATGTAAAAAGGCTGATGGTTTATGGAAGATGCACCAACTTCTAAAACTAATGAACAGGATGGGGGACAAGGAATATAGATGAGCACATTTTAAGTAAGTACATTCCAAAAGAGACATTAATGGAGAGTCACATAGTTTCTACAGTATTTGTTTCTGGAAAGCATATTCAACTACGTTTTAGTAAAGACATGCCTAATATTGTCAGTGTATATAATATCCAAAGTAAATTAAGGAAGGTTAGACTTGAGTATGGTTGGAAAGCTATCTAGTTCTCACATCTTTACAAAGGAATTAAGTAAGCTGGACTTCATTAGGCTAAAAGTTGAAAAGAGAATTTCATGGACTGATACAAATCTTGTTTTTCACTTTTCTGGTGAAGCTCGTCTCCTTTAAATTTAATCAAAGTATAGAGAGCACAAATCACATTTCTCAAAGTGACTCCTGTGAGTAAAATGTACTGTGACAGCAAGAAGGAAGAACTCTCATAAATGCTTTTCAGTACTCTAGACAGCACCCCATTCTACAGCTTCATTTCTACTTCTCGGATAATACCCAACTGTTAAGACCAGCGCCACCATCCTTTCCTCCAGACCCTCGGCTTTTTAAAGCATAGAAAAAATCAGAAAGAACCTATGTAGTAAAAAAAATCTTCTATATCTATAGACTGGCATCTCTTACTACTGTCAATCCTATTCAAAGCAGTTACCAAAAGGCAAAAAAAAAAAAAAGCATTTCTTACATATTTAAACAGGGTACTTAAAAGAATCACAGGGATTGACAATTCATAACCACAAGCTTCTGCAACTCACCCAGTGATCCTGGAGACTTATTATAGTCTATTCTCAACATAGGAGACACAGTGATTCTTTAGAAATAAAAATCAGATCAGGACACTCCTTTCCTCAAAAGGCTCCTTATTTTACTGATAGTAAAACACAAAATTCTTTTCAATGGCAGATAAAGTCCTACATAATCCAGTACACTGCCCCCAATTATGTCTCTGATTTCATAGTTTGCTCTTACTCACCTCCACACTAGCCTCCTTGCTCCAGTTCTAATATATTATGCAGTCTGCCTCAGGACCTTTGCACTGACTGCCTCTTCTGCCTAGAACGCTCTTCCTCTAGATATCCCCAGGTCTAATTCTTCTACTTCTTCAAATTTTTGCTCAAAATTCATCTCAATAAGGCCTACCCTTACTACTCCATTTTAAATTCTATCTTTCCCCCACCCTTGTACTCCTAAGTCCCCCTTCCTGTTCTACCTTTTCTTTTTAGTCACAGCATTACTGTCTACTAACATACTATGTAATTTCTATTTTTATATGCTCACTGTTATTTATTGTTATCTGCCTGTATAATGTTGATGGAGGACAGGGTTATTTTTTGTTTCCTGTAGTATCTGAAGTACCAAGAACAGTGTCTTATAGATAGTAGGCACTCAATTATCACTGAATGACTCAGGACAACTCATAGAGCACTACTAGGAAGACAAGACAAGGGCTCATTTTATTGAAATATGTGTGCCAAAGATATTACCTGGTGAGCAGACCAGACTGTTTTAATATAGGGGTAAAAGAACCATTCAGCAGCCAAGTAGGCAGCTTAGCAAGCTTATTTCACAACAAATTATTCTCAATTGAAGCAAATATTACTAAAAGATGCCCTCTTCATTACCTGCATCAATCAAACTAGACTCAGTATTTTACCATACAGTCTACGTATATTACAAGATGAAAACAGAAAAGCCAGTCAAAGGAGAGAGCACTGAGCATGCTTTCAGACAACCAAATCATCAACCAGTTATAAACAGTGACAGCACAAAGTCATTCATTCATTCTATCACTCCATCAACAAATATGTATTTTTGGGCACTGGGGATGCAGCAGTGGGAAAGACAGATATAGCATTTGGATGAAAGGAAGGCATATATGAATATATAATCATAATAAAGCATGATTATAGCTATAAAAGGATATATGGTTCTGGAGAACACACAGGAGAGGGCCCCAGCACAGATTTAGGAAAGAGTGAATTAGAGATAGATTGCTGAAGGACTTAAACTCTAAGTTATGCCTTGAAGCTTCTTTACCTTTTAAAACTAATTTGAGAAAAAGGTGGCATCTTATTGATCATCAGGCAAAAACTGAATGATATTTTCTGGAGAGATATGTAACTTATTTAGATTTCAAATGTGAATTTGTAAAAACATCTACAAGGAGTTTCACCACTCACCATCCCCATTTCAGCAGACCTCTGATAAAAACATAAATTATAAATATACATGTTAATAGTTAACTCATTAATCTATTTCCTAGACCACTTCTCCTCCTGTATTCACTATCTTGAGCACTTAGCCGTGTTTCAAGCAACTGGGCTAGGTATTTCTTTCAGCATTATTTCCAAAAAGATCATGTTTATTAAGTAAATTAGGAATAGCCCTATACACCTATACACACACATACACACCCCCACCCCAGAATTCATTAATGCACAATTTTTATCTAAGTACAAAAGAAGAACCAATGGTTATTTTCATTTAACACTCTCCATTTCATGCACATCTCGTCCATTCCATACACATCTCGTTTCTGTATACTTTACATATTTCCTTCATTCTCTGTCTGAAATAAATTTCAGCTTCCACATCCCATCCCATTTGTTTCTTCGGACACAGTTATTACCTTCTTTAAAGGCTTTTCTCCACTAAGCTTCTCTAATATTCTGAGTTCATGCAGCACCCTGTTAAGTTGTCTAGACATTACAGACTTGACTCAGCCCTTAGTTATTTTAGGTAAGTGTAGGTAAGCGTTTCTTAATACGAAATGCCTCATTTCTTTAATAAGACCATAGTAATTGGAAAACAGAGACAGGCCCTTAGTTTTGGCATCTTACATAGAATTTAACACAGTATTTACTCAATAAGAAGAGGTAGTAGACTTTCAAATAATAATCATAGCCTTAGATCAGGAGAATTTGATGAGAAATAGGTTTAGAGCCAAAAGACCAGGGAGAGATCCAACTTTGTATGTGATATTATACAATTAGGTTCATCTCTCTCAATCTCAGTTCCCTCATCTGAAAATTAGAGATAATACCATCTACTTCACAGGGTTGTGTCAAATGAGAAAATTTATGTGAAAGCCCTTTGTATCCTATAAGATGTTACTGAAAAAAAGAAAGTTAGTATTACAGAACTGCCCAGCCACATGTTTTGTCAGTTTCACTCACATGCATAAAACCATGTTTTTAAAGAAAGGACATAGTTGGAATGCTGGCAAGAAGGCAAACCAAAAGAAATTAAGTCAGATATTAGCAATGAGAAGCATCATTACATAAATTTCAGTTCCCAGAAAAGTCTTAAATCCATTTCAGATTTTCAGTTAGTATGCTCATCCAGAATATTTCCTAATGTGTTAAGGATCCAGGAGAAAACTGCCTCTGCTAAAATGGTATCTTTTTATCACACACTATGGGATGCGTTGCTGTGGGGAGAAAGGGTGAAAGAGTTATAACTATGTCATCCCACATAAAAGTAAAATCTTCCATCCTTTTTCCAATCTCACCTCCAGTTTCCAGTACCCTTTGATTTCTTCTCTCAAGCAACCTCCTTAATGAGGCTTAGCTTATAAAGGCCCAAAGACCTAGTCCCTCCCCATTCCAGTTTCAACTTTTGTCTTGTACACCCTATTCCCACCAAACACACACACCTCTTCTGCCAGCTCTCTCTTGTCCCCTGGATGAACTTGCACTTTCCCCACCTTTCCAACTCTCCTTCATCCATTAAGCCCTCTGTGTACACATCTTTTTTGCAGAGGCTTTCCTGATAGATACCCCACATCTGGTTTAGGTGGCCATAATATGCAGTCCTTTAGCACTCTATACCTGCCCTATCATGGCAATTCTTGTGTTCACCTGTTTAACAAACAATGGAGTACACATTACTGTTCTAAGTGCTAATGATTCAGCAAAGAAGAAAACAAACTCCATGGTCCAACAGAGCTTTTGAACAGAGGGAGAAAACAGACAATAACAAAATTTGCTAAGAACAAAGCAAGGTAAGGAGTAAATATTGACAGTGGGGGTACTACTTCAGTTAGAGTGGTAATGAAAGAAGAGCTTCTGATGAGAAGATCCTCGAGTAGAGTCCTGAAGGAAAGGAGACAGTCATGTAGGGTATGTGGGGAAAGAGTTCCAGGGCAATAACAGAAACTGTTACAAAGGTCTTACAGCAAACATGGTTGCAATACTCAAAGAACAAGAGGTCAGAGTGACTGGGGTGGCGACAGAGTGGACAGAGGGCTAGGTGAGGTTAGATTAGAGAGTACACAGGACACCAAATCATGTAGGACCTTTCAGATCTGACATGGCATTTTGTTTGATCATTTACATTGTTCTCTCCCATTAAGGGCCTCAAATCTTGTTTATTGCTATATTCCTCAGAGACTGTTACTATACCTAGCATAAGGTAGATATTCAAGTATTTATTGAACAATACCAGGTTAAAAGGTAAATCCAGAAATTTCCTTTACCAATTCAGTGCTTTTGGCAATTTTTAAATAAAAAGTTAAATAAAAAGCTAAACTTATTAGCTGAACACTCGTTGTTAGTAAGTGGAAGGAGAAGTGATCTCTCCTCATTGGCTTTCCCTGAAACAAAGGCTGCTGATTAGCCTTGTTGTAGGTCTTCTGTTCCGTCACGGTAGAATCCAAAACCCCACTTCCATTTCCCTCTTCAAGAATGAAGCAGAGATAAGGAATTCAGTATAAGAAGCCTGGGACGGAAACTTGTAAAATAAAGGAAAAAGTATCAGAATACTGATTTCCACTTAACTCATGACAATTCAGTTTCCATGAAATTTGAGTAAAAAGTTCCCAGGAGGAATCAAAAAATTCTTCATTGCCAACTACGCTTGTGCAAAGAACCACTATAGTTAAGAAAAAGGGCTGGGCATGGTGGCTCATATCCAAGCATTTGGGGAGGTCAAGGTGGGAGGATTGCTTGAGTCCAGGAGTTCAAGACCAACTGAGGCAACACAGCAAGGCCTCAACTTTACAAAAAAGTAAAAACAGCTGAGTCTAGTGGTGTGAGCCTGTAGTCCCAACTACAAAAAGGAAGAAATACACACACACACACACACACACACACACACACACACAAAAGAAAAGGCAATATTGTAGTAATATTAAATTACAGCTTGTTCTGGGGTTAGGTTCAAATATTGGCTATTTAAGATTTTTGCATTTCTACTGGTAATTAAATATTTGCTGTATACATAGGCACATATATGCATGCAGTCTCTTGCCAAATATTACTATCAAGAAGCCAACAGAAATGTCCAAATGATTTCCAATCATTTAAGAGATCAAGATATATTATAGCTTTACAAAATTTTGCCATCTGTAACCACATCACATGGTGGTCAAAAGCAACTCAGTATATCCATCTTTAACACTACGTTTTCCAAAAATCATCTCCATCTGTTAGATTCAGTAACTGTATATTGTTCCTAATGTTCAAAATGCGCTACCTATTGGTCCTTTCTCAAAGGTACAGTCTTCATTTGTAAGAATTAAAATTTAAAACATAGGAAAAATCTGAAGTAGTCATGTACCACATAACAATGTTTCAGTCAACAGAGAACTACATATATCACTCTGTCGCCCAGGCTGGAATGCAATGGTGCAATCATGATTCAATGAAACCGCCGCCTCTGGGCTCAAGTGATCCTTTCACCTCAAACTCCCCAGTAGCTGGGACTACAGGCATGCACCACCATGCTTAGCTAATTTTTAAAAAATTTTTTAGAGAGGGGTTTTCCCTGTGTTGCTCAGGCTGGTCTCCAACTCTTGGGCTCAAGTGATCCACTCACCTCAGCCTCCCGAAGTGTTGGGATTACAGGAGTGAGCCACTGAGCCTGGCCTACAGTATCATATTTTTACTGTATGTTTTCTATGTTTAGTTATGTTTAGATACACAAATACATAGCATCATGTTACAGTTGCCTACAGTATCCAATACAGTAACATACTGTGCAGGTTTGTAGTGTAGAAACAACAAGATATACCATATAGACTAGATGTGTAGATCGTACCATCTAGCTTTGTGGAGGTATACTCTGTTGTGTCTGCACAACAACAAAATCACCTAGTGATATATTTCTCAGAACACATCCCAGTCATTAACTGATGCATGACTGTATATGACAAATTAAAACTGCTAACTGAAACATAAAGAAACAAATACATGTACCACATGATTAAAAGCCAACTGTAGGTCAGGCATGGTGGCTCATGCCTATAATCTTAGCACTTTGGGAGGCCGAGGCGGGCAGATCATTTTTGATGTCAAGAGTTCATGACCAGTCTGGCCAAAATACAAAATCCCGTCTCTACTAAAAATAGAAAACTTAGCCACGCGTGGTGGTGTGCCCCTGTAATCCCAGCTCCTCGAGAGGCTGAGGCAGAAGAATCGCTTGAACCTGGGAGGCGGAGGTTGCAATGAGCCAAGATCATCACCCACTGCACGCCAGCCTGGGTGACAGGATGAGATTCCGCCTCAAAAAAGAAAACAAACTCTAAATCTGAAAGTAATTACAGATTTTGCTAATTGGCATTTAAACACTTGTGTTCAAATTACAGCCTGCTCTAAACAGGCAGCTTACAGAACCACTCTAGCCTAAGTTATGTCTGGTTTGGCCAGAGTGTAGGTTTTTGTTTGTTCACTTGTTTTGTTTCAATGTGAATTGGAATACTTTTAGGAGATGTAGATGTATTCTGCCACAGACCCCACCACTCCCAGTTGTACAACATCAACCCTCATTTATGTTCTTTGTGTGTGAAGGTATTTAAAATTGCAAACCCTGCAACTGTGGGTGAAGATGTTTAGTTTCTCATGAATATCCCAAAATAACTTTAGCAAACACTGAAATGGCTGGGCACAGTGGCTCATGTCTGTAATCCCAGCATTTTGGGTGGCCTAGGAGGGCAAATGCCTGAGCTCAGGAGTTTGAGACCAGCCTAGGCAACATGGCAAAACCCTGTCACTACCAAAAATACAAAAATTAGCTGGACATGATGGCCCATGCCTGTAGTCCCAGCTATTTGGGGGACTGAGGTAGGAGGATTGCATGAGCCTGGGGGCTGGGGGTGGCAGTGAGCTGAGATCTCGCCACTGCACTCCAACCTGGGTGACAACAGAGCAAGAACCTGTCTCAAAAAAAAAAAAAAAAAAAAAAAAAAAAAAAAACACTGAAATAACTATATTCCTGAACTACAGTGATTTTTTTCAGTGATACAAATGTCACAAAAAAAGTAAACAATGAAATACTTCTCTAAGGGCAAACAGGTTCATTCTATTTTCAGAGACTTTCTATAATTTAAAACACTTCAGAAGTCAACGACCTCAATTTTCATCAATTTACAGGGAAACGCTGGGCCTATAATGGTAAAGTGACTTGTCTTAGGTCATACAGCCAATTGGTAACTTGGATACAAAAGTGTTTTGAATTTGTTTCCCCCTACCAGACACTTTCATCAAAAGGAAGGGCGAGAGAGAGATCCAAGATGGCCGATCAGCAGCAGCTCAGGATTGTAGCTCCCACTGAAAGGGCAGAGAGTGAGTGGACGCCACATTTTCAGACAAATTTTTATTGCCCACGGACCAAGAGATTCTTGGCAGAGGAGCCCCACGGGTCGCCAGAGCGACTCTTTTGGAGGGCGCGGCCGTTTTGCAGCCGCCCCGGCACGGCGGTTCTCAGTCCGGAGTATAGGGGACTGAGTTCCCTTTTGGTTGGCGTTTGGAGCTCCGGGAAGGCAGAGTCTCCCATTCAGCTGAAAAGCAGACTGAAGTGGGGAACCAGACTGGGAGATTCCCAGGCAGAAAAGCGCCACGAATCTTAACGCTGCTGTTTCAGCCGGCGTAGTGGGTCGCCGCAGGGGAAGGCTGGTACCCGCCCCCCACAAAAAAAAAAAATAAAAACAGCAGTTGGAACTGCTGAGGATTGAGAGTTTCACAGCAAGTACAGCTGAACCCGGGAAGGTCCAGCTCTGTGGGGGAGGGGCGTCTGCCGAAGGAAAACTAAGAAACAGAAAAAACTTTATCACCAACAAGCTGGACGTCCACTCAGAGACCTAATCTGAAGTCAGCAATTACACAATATGACAGGTGGATAAATCCACAAAGATGGGAAGAAACCAGCGCAAAAAGGCTGAAAACACCCGAAATCAGAATGCCTTTCCTCCTACAGAGGATTGCAGTTCCTCATCACCAATTGAACAAGGCCTGATAGAGAATGAATGTGAGGAATCAATAGAATCAGGCTTCAGAAGGTGGATAATGAGAAACTTCTGTGAGCTAAAAGAACATGTTCTAGCCCAATGCAAGGAAACTAAGAACCTTGAAAAAAGGTTTGACGAAATGTTAACGAGAATGGACAATTTAGAAAGGAATATAAGTGAATTAATGGAGCTGAAAAACACAATACGAG
>PVKV010021430.1:0-37554 GCA_004027835.1 Alouatta palliata
GGAAAAAGGGGAGGGACAGCAGGGGGTGGGGAGTTGGGGAGGGATAGCATGGGGAGAAATACCAGATATAGGTGATGGGGAGGAAGGCAGCAAATCACACTGCCATGTGTGTTCCTATGTAACAATCTTGCATGTTCTTCACATGTACCCCCAAACCTAAAATGCAATAAAAAGTATATATAAAAAAAATAAAAATAAAAAAAAAAAAGAAAAATTTATGGAAACTGTACACATGTGCACAGCTAACTGGAGAACAAATCCTTGGCTCCCAGTGGGTTCTCAACTCAAACAGCCGTTGGCTGTCTTTGCTTCACTGTGATAGCCAATGCCTTCCCAGGATTCACCAACCTGAAAGTACAAATTGTGTACATAACAGAGCAGTATTTTTCTGCCACATCCACCAACTGCATCATCACAAAAAAAGTAAACAAATAAACACATGTGCACGTGCACGCGCGCACACATACACACACAAACAAACACACGCACACCAGAAATCCTTTGAAGGTCTCTCGCTCAGTATCAAGACATCCTCATGTGGGCTTCTTATGAGGCCTGCCCTGCCTGTAGCACTTGGAGCAGTGAGGTCCCTCATACCTACCACGTTCTCTAGTACTGAAATTGAGTCTGAGTCCTTCCTCGTATTGATGGGCTTGTTCTTTGCTCCAGGAGCCATCCATCTGCTTAAGATGGACTACAGTGCGATGTCCACTTGTGCCTCCCTTGCTACCTGGGCATGAAATAAGCCATTTCACACTGCTATGGTGTAAATGCTGGTGTCACCCCTTCTCCCACCACCACTAAGGTGACGATGTGGGAAAGTGAGGCATTTAGGAAGTCACTAGATCATGCGGGTAGCACCCTCATGAATGGGATTGCTGTTTTTATAAAAGAGACCCCAGAGAGCTTCCCTAACTCTTCTACCCTGTGAGGACGCAGGGAGAAGGAACTATTTATAAACCAGAGACTGAGTCCTCACCAGACTCTGAATCTACTGGTGGCAGATCTTGGACTTCCAGTGTCCAGAACTGTAAAAAATAAATTTCCATTGTTTATAGGCCACGCAATTTATGATATTTTGTTATGATAGAACAAATGGACTAAGACATACTCTTTTTTTTTTACAGCTTTCTTTTTTGGTTCAGAGGGTACCTGTGCGTGATTGTAACATGAGTAAATGGCATAAGACACATACTCTTGATAGCTTACAAAGATTTTATCATTCAGCTTTTCTACTTCTGTAGTTCTTCCTGGAGCATGAGCACAGAAGGCCAGGAAAAAGGCTGGGATTTAGAGGATGATCTGAGGGGTCCATTCCTCTCATCCCAACAATGACTAGCGACCTTTGCATCAGGCCTATGTACTTGAGTTCTTGTTCCCCACACAGCTCCTCAGTGGTTTGTACTCAGGTTTATGAAAACCATGTCTCAGATTTGCCCTAGATTGGAGTTCTCCTGACTCTGCATTCTGTTTTCCTAGGAAAGTAACAGTTCATGCCTATTGTCCTACTAAAATTAATAATGCCTTGTTCCACTCACAAAAATGTTCCTGTGTAGATGACATGTTTATTATTTAGCCAACCTATCCAGAGAGGGTAATGTAACCATGCACCCTTTTACATTTTGATTTCCCCAGAAATGTCAGACCAACTTGATAGGAGGGTGAAACTTAGGGCTGCTCCCGGGGTGAGTGCATGTATCTAGGGTTAGGGCCGGAGAGCTCTACCCCCATAATTTTTTTCATGGTTCTGCCTGAAGACAAATTAATCAGGTAAAGTAGAAAAGTGAAGGAGGGAGCCTAAAGAAAAATGTTTATTGATAGACTAAGTCTTGGGATCTTAAAAAAATTAGAGTGTGATGACTGTGCAGATAGGTGAGTGTTTAGCATGGAGCTCCATGAAGCTTCTCCCAGGACAAGGACACTGTGCAGGCCACAGCAAGTTACCAGGGCCGTGTTTTGGGGAAAGGGTAGTGGGGTGCTAAGGTGCAGACGTGGGCAATTCTGCTTCAGGACAGATTGAGGTACATGCCAGGGCCTAGGAGCAAACCCAGTCTTGTGTGGGCACCAAGGAAGGAGCAGTCGGAGGAATCACCACTTGCAGGTCCTGAGCACAGCAGCAGCTCAGCGTGGTGGATGGGAAGGGTGCAACATGGCAGACAGGTTAGCACGCTTGCCTAGAGTCAGAGCATGTGAGGCCTTGAAAGTCCAGCCAAGGATAGGGCTTGACAGGTACCGGGTGTGAGCATAAAATGTACAGCACTGTTTGTCGCTGAAAGATTGAAAAGTGAATTATGAAAGGGTAGACGTGCTTCAGGAGTTCTCAACAGGTACCCATTTTCATACTTCCATTTGAGAAGCTCATTCTGGCTAATGCACTGGGTTTTGAGTATGAACAGGCTTGCAGTCACCTGTGGTGGTGGCACCTGGAGCAAATTAGCCACCCCAGGGTTTCCTTCTGTGATGGATGGAGTTGGGGCAAAGAAACATTTGACTTGGGCATTTCTCTCATCTGAGAATAACAAAAAGGCATGACTCAATTTTACCCTAGGCAAAGGAATGTGTAATCTCTTCCACCTGTGCAGCCCCCGACCTGTTCCTGAGAGGGCTGTCCTTCGTTTGTAACTCACCAGCAAGGAGCACTGGTGTGGGAATCAGCTTTGGGTTCCAGCCTCAATTCAGTGACTCATTTTGTGACCTTAGAGGTGTCATTTATCGGAAGGGAAATTAACAGTTCTGAGAACATACTACGTGTTGGCCAGGCTTTTACATCCCTTACTCACCCCATATATATTAATTAACCTCCACTGTGTGTCAGACATGGAGCTAAATACACACAGAGGTCAGTAAAACAGAAACTGAGTCCTTAATACTCACTAAATCCCCCTGGGAGTGGTGGTGTTTACCTCCTTCAGACAACTGGGAAAGCTAAGGCATGACAGGGTATCCTGCCCCAAGTCAGACAGGAATGTGATAGACCAGACACTTATGTATATACTCATGTCTCTGAGGCAAAGTCTTAAGTTATCCTCATTTGTAAAAATATGATGATTGGACTGGAGTACTTCTAATGACCTTCCTATCTCTAGAATTTTGTGACACATTTTTTAAAAGTTCCATGCAACAACCTCATGTAATAGTGAGGTAAGGTGGTTATCCTGTTAACACCTGGATTCTCAGAAACTGTAGTTGTACATAAATTGTCCTGTTCTCTTTCTATTATATAATATATCATTGGCAGGCTAAAACATAATGGCATCACACTTTCCATGTGATTAACCTTTTGAAAATAAGTTAAAGACAGACCTCACCCCCGTCAAGAAAGAAAAATGGAAGGCTTTTGTTTTTTATCTTAAAGGATGGTCTCTAGCGACTGAGCAAAGGAATTTGAAAGGTGGGAATCACAGACTCTCCTAATATGTAAATGAAGTAGAAGTAGTTTGTCTTGGGTACAACTTTGAATGCTGGTAAGACCAACTAGGGAAAATGCAGCTAACTAGTGGAAGGGGAAGGGTTTTAAGCAAATCTTTGCATATATCCACATGCCATTATGGTGAGTTGGCAGAATAAAATAATGTGAGGCTCTCTGATGGCTTGCAAGCCATACCCAATGAGGATCTGGACTGCAGACTTGTTTGGCCTGATTAGGGTTGAAACTATTGTAAAGTGCTGAGTGCACATGTCCTTAGGAGGAGCGTGCACTCTTCCGTGCCCTGTATAGTTTTTCTCCTCCCTTTTGCCATTTATCCAGCGGCCTTACCCCTGCCCAGACCCTGGAGGTTCATCTGTGAGTACCACCTCCTCCTGTAGTGGGAGCTCTCCTGGGTCGTGGTGGCTCTAGGCTGGGTCCCAGAAAGAGCAACTGCAGAGCAGGAAGAGAAAACAGAGGCTTCACACAAGGCATCTGGCTCTTACTGGCTCGTCACCTGGTGCCACTGAATTAATCCTCTAAACCTTGGTTCTATCTGAAAAACTAATCAATAGCCTTGCAGGATTTTGTCAGAATCAGAAATAATGAGAAAAGCCCTAACCTATGACCAACCTGTAGCTGCTGTTCTTTAAAGGACAGCTGTCATTATGACTTAGTCCACTGTGGCTGCTATAACCACAACAACAACAAATACAGAAACCAAAGACGTTTATTTTTCACAGCTCTGGAGACTGGAAAATCCAAGATGAAGGCAGATTTGGGGTCTGGTGAGGACTCGCTTCTTCATAGATGGCGCCTTCTTGCTGTGTCCTCCCATGGTGGAGGGGGCAACCAAACTCCCTGGAACTTCTTTTATAAGGATATTAATCCCATTCATGAGGGCCCCACCCTCAGGACTGAATCATTTCCCAAAGGCCATCACCTTGGGGGTTAGGATTTGATCTTATGAATTTTGAGGTGTGGTATGAACATTTAGGCCACAGTACATGACTGTGTTCGTCCATTCATTTTGCATGTCTTGCCCGTGTGCAAGTGCTCAACACTGTGCTTGGCTCAGGAACTACAAAGAGAGAAAACTGTTATTTTATTTCAGGAAGTGATATGGTTTGACTCCATCCCACCCAAATCTCATCTGGATTTGTAATCCCCACTGGTTGAGTGAGGGAGGTGACTGGATCATGGGCACAGTTTTCCCCATGCTGTTCTCATGACAGTGAGTTATCACGAGATCTGTTGCTTTTATAAGTTCTACACTCTTTTCTCTCTTGCTGCCATGTAAAGAAGGTGCCTGTGTCCCCTCTACCTTCCAGCATGATTGTAAGTTTCCTGAGGCCTCCCCAGCCATGTGGAACTCTGGAAATTAAACCTCTTTCCTTAATAAATTACCCAGTCTAGGGTATTTCTTTGTGGCAGTGTGGAAAAGGACCAATACAGGAAGCAAGTCGTTTAGTGATTCATCTCCTCATGTTGGTAAATGGGAACAGAAGGGGTTGACTACAGGATACCTCTGACCCTGTCCACATTCTCAGCTCGGTGATTTTCAAGGCAAGGGCTGCTTCTCCAAGTAATGAAGAGGCATCTTGGTTCAAACTCTGTCCTTTGTCTGGACAGCATATGCGTAATTAGCTCATTTTCTTCTAAGACTCTTTGTTTAAGAGGGTTTGGTAGATTTGCTAACTCATTGCTTGTGTATAACTCTTGTCATACAGTCAATTACAGAAGTCTTTGAATGTTACTGAAAACGTGTTTGGCTTAATCAGTTCTGACAGTGATGGGGATAGTTCGAGAATCTGCATGCCCTGCAAAGAAGCTGCTGATGGGGTGGGCTCAGGATGGATCTCTTTGCATTATCTGGGTGACTATGCTGAGAAATTTCACCTCTTCATAAACCACTCTATCGCCTCTACCAGCATGTTAAACAGAATTGGCACTTAGAAATTTTAGGAGCCCAGAAACCTTCCTTTCAACTTTAATGGCAATAGCAGCAGCAGCAACCACCACCACCACCACAAAATAATAGAGCCAAGAGAGGAGGATCACAGCGGCACTGGAGTCAGATTTCTGGGTACCAATACCAATGACACCACCTACTAGGCAGGTGAATTGGGCAAGTGACTTAAATCCTCTGTGCCTCAGTTTCTTTATTTTATTTATTTATTTTGCGATGGAGTCTCCGTCTGTTGCCCATGCTGGAGTGCAGTGGCATGATCTTGGCTCACTGCAATCTCTGCCTCTGGGGTTCAAGTGATTCTCCTGCCTCAGCCTCTGGAGTAGCTGGGACTACAGGCATGGGCCACCACGCCCAGCTAATTTTTGTATTTTAGTAGAGATGGGGTTTTATCATATTGGCCAGGCTGGTCTCGAACTCCTTACCTTGTGATGCTTGAACCTCCCACCTCAGCCTCCCAAAGTGCTGGGATTACAGGTGTGTGCCACCGCTCCCAGGCTTTTATCTCTAAAATAGCACTTATACCCAGCACCTGGCACATGGTAAGCATTCAGTGAAGGTAGGGGTCACATTCACTCCTTTGTGCCAGGCACAGATCATTTCACGGAGGTTAGCGCCAACATGGGAACTAACAAGTACTGAGAGCTTATGTCATGCCACAATTTCCTCTAAGTGCTTGTGAAAGTTAATTTTAGGTGTCAACTTGGCTGGGTTGAGGAATTCCTAGAACCCTGATGATGCGTCGTATAGGTGTGTCTGTGAGGTGTTTCCAGAGAATATTAACGTGGGAGTTGGAATGGACAGGGTGGGGACCATGCAATCTGCTGGGGGCCCGGAGAGAACCAAAACAGAGAAAAGGTTAATGTGTCTCTCTAACAGCGGGAGCTGTGATACACATTTCCTCTCCTATCCTTGGATAACAACTCCAGATTTCCGGTCTTTAGACTCACTCCAGGACTCACATCAGTAGCACACACTGAGAGTGGCCTCTCTCTGAGAGTTACACCATTAGCTTCTCTGGTTCCGAGGCCTTGGGTCTTGGACTGAGCCACAACACCAGCACCCCGAGGTCTCCAGCTTGCAGATAGCCTGCGCTGGGACTTCTCAGCCTTCCAAATTGTGTGAACCAATTCTCCTAGTAAAGCCTCTCATGTATCTCTCTGTATCCTATTGGTTCTGTCTCTGTGGAGAGCCCTGACTGATACAGTGCTCTACCCATATTAACTCATTTTAATCTTCAGAAAATTTTAATAAATTAAAAACATGTTTTTATTTCATAGAAGAGGAATGTGGGGACTAGCAGAGTCTGGACATGAGCCCCAGGTTTATCTTACTACAAAGCAGATGCCTAAGATCACAGCTCTGAGAGTAGCTACCTCTTGTCATTCTGCCCTGGGCCAGTGACCTCATAACGGAAGCTCCGCTGTTCTTCCAGAAGCTGGAGTGCTGGAGACTGAGAGTGGAAAAAAAACTAGCTTCGCAATCTTTGACAGCAGAGAGACCGAGGCAGGTTTTTGTGATTCTGTATAGTATTTTGACAAATGTGTAAAATGCCCAGAACGTGTAAGTTGCCAAATGAACACCTTGGCCCCAGGCATGGAAGTGAGACAGATGTTTTCTCCTCTTCTCTGGCACCAGGATTCTTTCTGACACCACTGTTTCTTCTGTTCTTCCTCCTCCTTCCTCTCCTCCTCCTCTTCCTCCTTCTTATTCTTTTCTCCTTTCTTGTAAATCCATTTCAATGTCTGCTCTACCATTCACCTTTTTCAGGCAGCATGCTTAATAACAATGCAAAATGTTCTAGAACCTCACTACTCAAAAGTGTAGCTCCACAGACTGGCAGCGTTGGCCTCCCCTGGTAACTTAGCAGAAACATGGAATCTTAGGCCCCACCCCCATCCTCTGAATCAGAACCTGCATTTTAACACGATTTCTAGGTAATTTGTGTGCACATTAAAGTCGGAAAAGCTACGCGCTAGAGGGAATGTGAACTTTGACATTTGAAAGAAATAGACTTGAATCCCGGCTTCTCTGTTTATTATCTGCATTGCCTTGAAAAATTGCATAGCCTTTCTGACATTGTTTTCTAATCTATAAATTAAACTTCATATTATCTTGAAAACGGTTTTAAGAATTGGTAATAATAAAGTTAACTACGTTCAATCCTCTGTACCTGGTACAGTGTGAAATGTTTAACATCTATATTCTTTCTCATTTCAACTTCACAATAAAACTTTTAAGTATATGCTGAATATATCTCTTGATACAAATGAAAACGTTCAAGTAATGAGCAGTAAGTGCCATGTGCAGGGTCACAAGTCGGTAAGTGACACAATCTGCCCTTGTCAGAGCTTTGGTTCCCCAAAGAGTGGAGGGGATGATTATTATAGCAATTCCATCCAGATTGGAGCGATATCTTGGTATTCACTTTTTTTATTTCCTTAATTTCTGTGTGTGTGTCTTTCCAACACCATTCAAATTATTTCACATTCCCCATTTCATTCACCTGGTGTTATGCAATGTATGGAATGTCATTATGTAGTGTCTAAAAACAATATCCTTTCTAACGAGTGAAATATGCTTTCCAAAGCCCACTGGGTCGTGTGCAATATGGCTGTCAGAAATCAAATCAGTTGAACATCTGATAGTGGCCTCCAAGGGGGTGGTTCCTCCCCTGATATAATTTCTTCCCTCCTTCCTCCAGGGCAATTGGAAGGGAACTTACTTTGCTCCTCTGAGACCTGACCCCTTCCAAACCTGGCTAAGGCCAGGGCCACTGCTTTCCCCATCCAGGTGTCTGTAAGGTGGCAAAATGTCTTTTTCTCTTTCAGGGGTCTGTCTGAAGGAGACTGTCTCAAGAGAGCCCTAAATGCAGCCTCCTCTTTGGCCGCATTACATCTCACTCTGGCCCATTTGGCCCCGTTTGAGAAGCTTGTGAGAGAGCATCATGACCATCCTCTCAGCAGCATCCAGGAAGGATCCTGCTCAGTGGATACTAACTTGGGTATGTTCGTAGTTTTGTTACAAGGAGCTTTGTCAATCTTTCTAGGACTGGGATGCTTTAAGAATGATTATGATTAAATCGGTTATAAATCCTTGCCAAGAGTCATGAACAGCATCATCTCACAGTCTCTTTTAGGGAATAAAAGACCCAGACAGCTGTTCTAAGGATGTGCTGAGTGCGTTGTGGGTATGGGAATTCTTTGGGTCTGTATGGAGCCATTGTTGAATTAGGAGGCTTTCAAAAGAACAGGAACTCTGCTGCAAGATCAGAAAGAGGGGCCTCATCAGATTCTTGCAAAAAGAGCATAATGAAATGAGATGTGACCTCACACTTTAATCTTGATTTCCAAAGGACGCTCATCTCCCCAAGTCTTTCTCCCTGTCTCTGTGAAGTCCTCTGCACCATGGCCACCAGCAGCTGACAAAGATGGACAATGCCTGTATACTTCACCTAGTGTGCCTGTAAGGAATGCAAGAGGAAGAAAGGAAGGGGCTGAGGGCTGGAGATTGATTTTGACATTGAAATGTGAGCTTGTGCGCTCTTAGGTCTCTTTATTGAGTGCCGAGTGACGGCTGCTATGGGATGACGTGTGTCCAGCCCTGAGGATAGCTCTCCTACGCAGAGCACCTTGTTTTAATTCATGTGTGTTTGTCTGTGCTCTCTCAAACTGGTTCTGCAGTTGAGGCTTAATTTAATTCCAAATATCAAGAGTAGAAAATAGTCCACCTGGAAAGAAGAAAAAAATATCTAAGGCACACATGCATTTGGAGTTTTCAACTCCTTCACTGAGCAAATGGACTAAAGGCTCTCAGTGAGACATGGGATGTATGGGGCCCGTGTGGCACAGGGAGGTTGAGTTGCAGATCTAGCTGTCACAGGGCTTCCAGTATTCCACAATGCCATCGCATTGGATCCCACAAGCCTAAGCTGACCCACCTGCTGTGGGGGAAATGGAGGCACAGCCCATCTTCTTAAGCAAGTCACCCACTTAAGCACTCCAGCGAAGAGTGAAGCTGAGACTGTCCGCTGTGGGCAGCATTCTGAGAGGGGGCAGTCATTACTCTCTACCTACAATGAGGAGAAATTTGGCACATAAATTTATATAACACTTGATGTAAGTTTTCTGAAATCAGCTTGCAAGGGTGCAAGTTAATATCTCCAGTGGTTTTAGCATGAACTGTTACTTCAAAGGGTCTCTCATTATGAGGTTCAAAATTTTAAAAATGTGTTCTTGATTATATTTTCTCAAATTAGCAGGGAAACTCACATTAGATATTTCATTAATTTAATTAATTTAACATGGTGCCAGATGAAGCTAGGGGTCTGGAGAGCCTCGAGGGCCTCTGAGAGACTGAGAGAGGCTGGGGTCCTCTGTGAGATACTTCACGTGGGCTCTGAGATGTGTGCTGTCTATGTGCAGCCTCTGAGTGCTTGTTCACTTGATGGACCCATTCTGTTTTATATAAAACTCTTATAAAACTGTATCATGAAATGTTTTTAAACTGGCTACTTTATATTTTGGGCTGCATAAAATGTTAGAAAAACTTAGATAACTTTTATATGTTGCCAAGAATATTGGCCCATGTCTATATGGCACCCCATGGCCAGATCATTCAAGGAATGACAGAGATGGAATGAATGTACAGGGCCATCACTGTGCGTCACGACAAACTCTTCTTCCCAGGCCCAAGACGAGTCTCAAAACAGGTGTGAAAGACAGAGCTCTCTAACCTTTGCATAAGGAAGTGAATTCTTTTTTTTAAAATATATCTCATTTTAAAAATATATATTAATTATAGAAAATTTGGAAAATACAGGTGAGCATAATGATAACACAAATAGTAACACTAATAATAATTAACTAACCAGTAATCCCACAATCTAATGCTGACCCGGTGATTACGCAGTGAAGTTTCTTTTCAAACGCATCCCCCGGACCCTGCACGGTACACACTTTGAAACACGCATCTTACGGCACGTAATGCTTTTCTGCCCACTTTCTCATTGAACATGTAATTCTTCATGTGATGATTCTTCTGCCACAGAAGTCAGCCAGCCTTTTCTGTAAGAGGCCAAATAGTAAATATTTTAGGCTCTGTATCAACTACTCAAATGCTGTTGTTGTAGGATGAAAAAGGCCTTAGATGCCACATAAAAGATCAGGCATGGCTTTGTTCCAATAAAACTTTATTTATGAGCACTGTAATTTGAATATTGCATAATTTGCATATAATGCCAAGTATTATTCTACTTTTAATTTTTTTTCAGCCATTGGAAAGTATAAAACCCAGCTTGCCAGCCACACACAATGGCAGCCAGCCTCAGCTGGCTTGTCAGCTGACCCTTGTCCCACAGCATCCCCTCGAATGGCAGCGTTGTATTTTAGTGCACTGTACATTGTTAATTTATGCAGTGACCCAATGCTGAACAGGTATCTTACTTCCTTTTTATTTTTTGCTTTTTAAAATTCTACCACAATGAATGTCTCTGTGTACAATTGCTGGATTAAAATGTATTCTTATTCCTAGCAATTTTGCTTTTTATTTTCAGAATGCCTACAAGGCAACTGCCCACTTGCCTAGAACTCATTGGAGTTGAAAAGGCGACACACACACAGGGAGGGGGACATGTTAATCAACAGGTCCCTGACGGCTGACAGGAAGAGGCTGGCAAAGGGGAAAATGCCCGAGCTGCCAGGACAGAGGAGGAAGCAAAACTTTGTGTCCTCACTCCCATTCTTTGACAAAAATAGCAGAATTTCTAGAAGGGGAATCAGTTCTTTGCCAGGCCCTGGTTTTCAGCTGATGTCTGTCCCATCGGGTTACAGTTGAAACATAAGAGGTTACATCATTCACGGGGCCCTGCTCGTCCGACTGCTCCATGAAGATGAAGCCCCAGCTGTCATCCTCAGACAGACCTGTCACACTGGGCAGGGGAGGGCTTCAGCCTCCTCTGCTGCTGTGTACAGGATCCAGAGCTCCTGCCAATAGAGTGACAAGCCCTGGTCACCTGCCCCAGCCTCCCTTATCTCCTGGTGTTTTATGCTTTGGGGTCTCCATGTTCTTTCCTGCTGGAAACCTCTGTCGGGGCCTCCTCTTCTATCAAACGACTCTAATACGATCCAACCGGAAAATGGAAAGGATCAGAGTCTGTCTCCATCCTTTATATTCAGAGGCTCCTTCACTCACCTGGCATTGTATTGGCTCCTGGGTGGCCAGCTGCGCAGATCCAGGGGTCACTGGGCAGGGAGCCTTCCTGTGTGCTGGAGGATTCCTAGTGTCCCACCCCAGAACAAGGCCTATCGGCTGAACTAAAGACAATTTTCTAGAGATTTTCTGGAATGATGAAGACCTGATGAAGATTACGTGCTGTCATCAGACAGTTTCTTACCGAAAAGGAAGGACTGATTTATTTTTCAGTCAACCAGCTACATAAGCCAAGAAAAGTGTTCGATGAATGTTTGTGGAATGCTTTGTCATTTACTCAGCACATGAATGGACACTTGACTTGCTCCAGGTGCATTCCCCTCATCTTCCCTGTGTTCCGTACATGAGCCTTATCTTGGCCAGAACAATGAGACAGGGACCTGACCTCTGTCTACACCTCCCTGGGCCCAGTGCCTGGAGCTCCTGCAGGCGGCATCTCATGCATCGTTAGACTGACCGTGGGTTGATTTACTGGGGCTTCTATAGTGAAACCTCATAAGAGGTGTGCCTGAAACAACAGAAAACAATTGCCTTACAGTTCTGGGGGCTAGAATTCCAAGATTACAGGGCCAGTTCCCTCTGAGGGCTATGAGTGAACATCAGCTCCAGGCCTTTCTCCTGGCTTCTCATGGTGTTCTGGCAATCTTTTATTATTTTTCGACTTGCAGACTCATCTGCTTGATCTCTCCCTTCACCTTCACGTCGTGTTCCTCTTGTATGAGTGTCTGTGTCCAGAGTCCCCATTTCTAGAAGGTCATCATCTATATTGAATTAGGGACCTACTCTATTTCACTATAACCTCGTTTTGACTAATTATATCTGCAATGAGCTTGCCTACCAGTAATTCAGTCTGAGGTCCTGGGGGACTTCAACATATGAATAGGATTTCAACATACACATTTGAGGGAAAAGAATTCAACCTCTAACAAACTTCATGCAGCAGACCTTGCTATCTATACTTTAAAGAGGATGACGATGTCTTGAGAAAATGACTAATTTGTTATGGCCACCTAGCTCAGAAGTCTGACTTCAAAACCGAAACTTTGTCTAGTCAACCTTGCTCCTTCCGAACGGAGAGCCACCACGCTCCATGACCCTGATGTTCCGAGTCAGCTCTGAGGATTTGCTGTAAACACAGGCTCTTGTCGGTGGCTCACGCCTGTAATCCCAGCACTTTGGGAGGCTGAGGCGGGTGGATCACGAGGTCAAGAGATCGAGACCATCCTGGTCAACATGGTGAAACCCCGTCTCTACTAAAAATACAAAAAAATTAGCTGGGCATGGTGGCGTGCGTCTGTAGTCCCAGCTACTCGGGAGGCTGAGGCAGGAGAATTGCTTGAACCCAGGAGGCGGAAGTTGCGGTGAGCCAAGATCGCGCCATTGCACTCCAGCCTGGGCAACAAGAGCGAAACTCTGTCCCAAAAAAAAAAAAAAAAGAAAAAGAAAAAACACAGGCTCACGGGATCCTGAGGTGTGTAGGTTCTAATGTCTGTTGCCAGCCCTTCTCCCTCAGGCTTGTCTCTCATTCGTGTGACCACACTCATTTATTAGTTGTCTTTGCTCCAATAAAGACAAAGCTAAAACGTGTATCCCAGATAGCTGTTTTCAGGGCTTTAATTTTTCTGCCAGATTAAATTCTGTTGAAATCTCTCCTGCATTTTCTTAGCAGGGAGGTAAGGGGCCCACTTAGATGATTTTTTTTTGCAGACTGCATTTTTAAATGAATGCAGCTGGGTATTTTGATTAAATGCATATTGAAATCCACTTATAACTAGTGAACCAAGACAATGAAAGGGTCTCAATGCACCATTAAGATTGTGTTATAAAACTTTTCAAGTTAAACAGTTCAATAGGATATTGCTGTGCTTTGGTAGCTCCTCTTGTCGGGGACTAAGCCCTGGGACCCGTGACAGTTGCCCACCCATGGGAGACAGCCCTTCCAACGTAGGAGGTCTGGGCATAAAGTGCTGCTTCTTCTAAGGTGGAAATATCTGCTGGAAGTGATTTTAGTGCTATGCTCGACATATATCAGATGCTTAGTGAATTGTAAATGGAATCAACAATATGGTTTTGCACAATTCAAAGCAGTTCTGGAGCTGAGGCTAAGGCTTCTCCATCAGCTCTGCCACAGATGTGAAGTGTCCGCAATGTTGAATGTCTGCTCATTTCTGTAGATTCTCAAAGCGATCGTTTGCCTTTAGATTATGTAATTTGGAAGCTGCAGCAGACATTCCTGGGTGGCACACACAAATCCCCATGTCTCCCAATCGATTCTGTGCTGTGACCTTATGTCAGCTCTAGGGTGGAGAGTGAGTGTCCAGTGTTTTCTCAGTTGATGAGCATGTACACGCATCCACCATGCACGAGGTGTGAAAGTCACAGACATGAAAGCCATGTCATCCTCCATGCTCCATGCCTCACTCACAGTCTGGAGGGAAAGACAGACAGACAAGTGAGTGTAACCCAGTGTGAGACCCGCCCGGAGAACTACAGTCTGGGGAGGAGCTTCACACTGAAGTAGGAGATGGGGAAAGTCAGAGAGGAGTGCATGGAAGAGAACCCTGGAATTCAGAGCTGGAGAAAAGTAAGGGTTAAGCAGGAGAAGGAAGGCCAGAGGGGATTGTAAGCAGAAAGAATGAGCTATAAAGCCTTTGAGGAGTGAGCAAAGAGGGTGCTGTATTTAGAGAACCACAATCAGCTCCATATGGATAGAGTATATACAAGACAGCAAACAGTAAAAGAGAAGTTTACAAAGCTTTAACAGTCCTGACAGAGGAAAGAAAACAAAAGGTCTTCAAGCTCAGTGGCTCATTATTTACTTACCCACAGCAATAAAATCTCATCTTTTCTTGGGGACAACCAGGACCTATGACCAGCGTAGTTAGGCAATTTGGCTTCCAGAAAGATGGAGATTTGTGCCAGGATGATCTCTGGGCTCCCCATCTTCCCTCAAAGGGCCCTTCTTTGTAAATTGGAAGGTGCTGTATGCAGGAAGACTGAAGAATGAGTTACTATTCCTGAAGACTATTAAAAATATATAGATGTAATTTTAGAATTTAAAATTGTTTACCTTGAGAGTTACCAGGTCAAACAACCCATCGAACATGTGACTAGCAGAGTCATTTTTGCCTTTGCAATCCAATGGCACCAAAGGTGTTTACTATCTGTCACATGCTGAGCAGTTCCAGAGCTGCCCTGGGGTCTTTGGTTTTTCCGGTCCCCATTTGATTACTTAGCCATCACATCTAGATTCATACAACCCCTTTAGGCTGCTCATGCTCCTTAAAACTTATTCATTTAAGCTTCCTTGGCCGGGCGTGGTGGCTCATGCCTGTAATCCCAGCACTTTGGGAGGCCGAGGCGGGTTGGAAGTTGGAGACCAGCCTGACACACATGGAGAAACACTGTCTCTACTAAAAATATAAAAATTAGCCGAGCATGGTAGCACATGCCAGTAATCTCAGCTACTCAGGAGGCTGAGGCAGGAGAATTGCTTGAACCTGGGAGGTGGAGGCTGTGGTAAGCTGAGATCGCACCATTGCACTCCAGCCTGGGCAACAAGAGTGCAACTGTCTAAAAAAAAAAAGCTTCCTTAAACTTTTTTATTATTTTATCTTTCTTAATATGTCAGAATTCAAATAAGAGACATCTTCTTGGAAATCATAAATGCTTCAGGAGTTTTGCACACTACTCTCTGCAGTGCCTGGGGCCATGCCTGCCTGGGACCACAAGGGTGACCCAAAATGAATACATGAATGAAGAACTCCTGGTATGTTGAACTTTCTTCTTCAAAATTCCAGAATCTTGACTGTTTAAAACTAATAAGAGCTTTTATTTATAAAGCAAACAAACATAACATACTCTGCTTTAAGCCTTTACTGACATTATTTTACTTAATGTTTCTGATGGATCCAGGCAGGTAGCTTTGTGGTTAATGGCATAACTTCTGGAGTCACAGTGATTGGCTGGAATTCCCGCTCTGCTCTTTGGTAGCTGTGTGTCCTTGCATTAGAAATCAGAAGTGTTTGCTTGCATTGACATGGGACCAAGAGTACTTCCTAAAAGGCCACAGTCATTGCCCTTTCAGAGGATGCAAAACTGATTTCTTCTGTTAGACATGCCAGCAATATTTGAAGAGAACTTTTGAGTTCCCCAAATATTCAAAAGCTAAGGTCCTTTAGATTTTCTCACATAGTGTAGTCTTGTAATCTTTCTCCAACCAGGTCCTCAGTTATCTATACTATCCTGATCAGAGGCAGTCTGTTTCCTCCCTGTGTTATTATGTGCCTGGAGACTAGACATTTTGCCTTCTTATCTCTCCATGATGTTGAAATTATCAGAGCCCAAGAGTTGGATTCTCTGACTCAGTTACCTATAAGTGTGGCAATGCTACTCAAGTAACTGATGCTTCTGAGTATCATTTCCTCACCTGTAAAAGGAGAAACTGAGGCTGCAGTTCTGAGGTGCAGGGGCTGAGATGCTAGGGTTGCTCACAGCCCCCTTCCAGGTGGTCCATTTCCTAGGGCACTTTAGCATGGCAGTTGACTTCTTCAAGTTCAGCAGGACTGGTTGTGTTCTACTATAAGGACTACATCTCTAGCAGGTGGTTGAACACGTTCAGCTTCCATGACGTGCTGCTGGGCCTGTGCTCCACTCTGGACTGCACTCTGCAAACTTCAGCAGGCTCCAATCTTTAAGAAAGCCCACAGTGAGTACCTTCTACATGGCCCTGCATGGGAGGCAACTGGTGATGAAGTGGACATTTGAATCCCACCCCCTCCTTAGTAGGGAGACGGGCACACTGGAAACCCCTGGATGTTGGGGTTAGATAAACCCCTAGCTAATTATGTGAACTTGGGGAAATTGCCTAGCCTCTCTGAGCCTAAGAATTAAATGCACAAGACCTATTTGTTGAGTGAAGAAATGGCATTAGATTGGTGCCCACGGAGATATCAGCCTAATGTGCCATGATTCCAGGTGGAGGGCAGGTGAACAACAAGCTGTTAAAGTTGGGAATCACAGAATGCTGCAAGAAATCATGTGCAGGAGGTCAGGACTGGAGCTACTGGAATTTCAAATACCGGAATAAAGAATTCTGCCTTTTTTCCCCCTGTAATTCCAAGTTTCCAAAAGTGTGTTTATTTTAACACTAGATCAAAGAAATATTGATAAAACGTGTCAACAAGGTTACAGGAGCCTGTGTTAAATAAAGTCTAATTGTTTTCTTTACCTCACAGTTTCTCAGCATCTCCCTGCATCTTTAAATATGCACACTGTAATCTCTAAAGCAAGGCGATACGGGAGATACGTTTTGCAACCATCCCAAACCAATTAGATCACTATTTTTTTTCCAGAGAGTATATTCTGGGGCTGGCAACAGGGAACCAACGTTATTCCATGGAAAAACTTTCAAGAACTTTGATCAGGAGGATGTTTAGTCAGGATATGCTTTCCCGGAAGCAATATCTATCGGTTCTCTCTCTGTTCTTTAAAACCACAGAGAACTAGCCTACCCTCTTCTGTACTGGGTGACCCTTTAGATCCGTGAAGACTGCTATTGTTTCTAGCATTTTTTTCATCTATGCTAAACATCTCCAGATCTATAAGCTGTCTCTCAAATGTTAGCCTGTTTACATTTCCCTTACCATCTGGTGGTCAGAACTGAATTTGAATTCTAGGTGCATTTTGGCACAAGCAAGAAATAAGGGACCCAATTTTCTTACATATAAAGTGAGCTGGGCAGATGGGGTTGCTTTCCTTTTCCTTTAGTCTTAATTATGTAACTTAATTATAAGAAACATACCTGTCTTCCAAACAGTCAGTCATGAAATCTGGACCTTCTTTCCTAGGACAGAAAAAGTACACTGATTTCTTTTCTTGAAAGCTTAACAGCCTGGAATATTTTAGGCACAAGGACATTAAGAGCTGGGGGAGGAAGGCAAATGAATTTTGTGCTTTATACCAAAGCCAGGCTTTTTGTGGTTTTACTAATGGAAGGTGATTATAGAACATTTTAATGTCAGAAAGGTTTGAAAGCCATTGTGCTTCTCGGCAGATCTTAAAGCTCTCCTACTTAATGACTAGTGCCTTGGAAAAGCCAGTGTGCATGCTCTGTCTCCCTCTCTCGCACACAGACACATACACATACCCCACACTCTGAACACAACAATAAAAAAGTTGATTCTGCTATTATTTGTCATGCCTACAACAACCCCTCTGTGTTGTTGGGAGTCTCTCAGCACGTGGTGCATTCTTCAGCAGTACTTAGACACGCTGACATGAAATACAAAGATGATCCAATTACACTTTCTGCAACTGATCTCATTCTGCTAATGCTTACAAATTAAGGGTGTCTGTCACTGCCTACATGAGCCTGCACAGAGAACATCTCCAATCTCATGAATTTTAGAATATGCTCCACAGAAATGCAGAAACCAATTCAATGACAAGGAGTTGACACACAGCTCATAATCCCCGTCTAGTCAGTATGAAAATCTGTCTGTGCAAGGAATGCAAAATGTAGTCACCCATGGAAGTCATGGAATATCAGGAGTGTTGTTTTACCGGATCAGAGGTAGTGCTTTACTGACCTGAAATACTTAGAATGGAATTGCTTTTCTGGGTTGAAAAACGTGTATGTGCTCAGCTAATTTCAATCAGCACCGTTTAGTTGTGTTTTGCTTTTCGAAACTTTCTGAAACCACTTACCTTCTCAGTTGCTTCCATGATCTCTGTTTTAACAGGCAGACTTCAGAAAGTCATGGGCTCTGATTCTGGAGACAGGAATTGGGAGCAGTGTTTTAGCTTTGTCCGTGAGCTCAGGACCCTGAGTCACTCGCCTTACATGCCCAGCGTCAGGCCCTCCTCCACTTACTTCAGTACCTGGCTCTTGGGTCCTTTCATCAGTTGACTGTCTGGGTTGGAAATGTTTCAATGATCTGAAAACATCCATTAAGTCTCATCTAATATATCCTTTCTTCTTTGGGCTAAATGTTAACAGATTCTTCATTCATTCTTCAAATACAGCTTAGTTCCCGGGGCTTGCTTCCACACGAATTAGTCGAAAGCTCTGCTGCATCTAACAGTGAGAACAGATGTGCCCCCCTCTTTCAGAACACCCAAACTCTCTTACTGTGGCTTAGAGGGCTGTAACCTTTTAACTCACCATTCATACCACAGGCTCCTGCAGACTATAACGCTAACGAATGCTAACCATCCTTCCCGGTTGTTTTTAAAGGAATTTCTGTTAAACCTATTCACGCTACCTTTAGGCAATTGCCTTCTAAATTCAGTTTCCTAGCAGTACATTTTCTCCAGCTTCAGTGCTATTTTCGGCATGTCTTTCAAGCTTGTCCAGATTTCTGTGAATGCTGTTAGTGAGCTTCCACGCACTCAAGGTTCCTCTCACAGGTGAGTCATGCCCAAATTTGACAAGCGTGCTTTCTACATCTTCCACTACTATTTCTAAGAAACAAATGGGCTTCTGCTGACATGAATGAGTGGCATAAGCCTGAGTGAAATAGATTATGACTCTTGACTGGCTGAATATGCAATAAAAGCATAGAACACAAAATGCTTTTCCAACATAGATGCTAGAAATGAGACTGAAGCTAAAATTCCCCAGCTGTACACCCCATGTGGTCTCCAGCACTCTGTGTTAGCTGCACAGATATCAGCACACATGGCTGTGATAGAGTCCGGAGGTGGGTGCCTCAGTCTGAACTTTCCCACTTTCTATCTTGTTTCCCACTATCACACTTGCTTGGGCAAGTTAGTTGTTTTGAGCCTACCTTTCCTCCCCTACGGTGTGTGGTTAATATCACCAGTCTGACTTACCTGAAAGTTGTGTGAATGAAAAGCATAATCTGTACGTCTACCCTGAAGATATATGTATGTGGGAAACTACCATAAAGAGATCATCATTCGTTTTTGATCTCACGATGTAGAAGCATTTAGATGTTGGAATCCTTCCACATACTTATCTAAGAAAATCTCTGGATTTTTTTTTTTTTGCGGGGAGATGGAGTCTCACTCTTGACGCCCAGACTGAAGTGCAATGGCATGATCTGGGCTCACTGCAATATCCGCCTCCTGTGTTCAATCAATTCTCCTGCCTCAGTCTTCCGAGTAGTTGGGATTACAGGCACCCACCACCATGCCTGGCTAATTTTTTTGTATTTTTAGTAGAGACAAGGTTTCACTATGTTGTTCGGGCTGGTCTCAAACTCCTGACATCAGGTGATCCACCTGCCTCGGCCTCCCAAAGTGCTGGGATTACAGGCATGAGCCATAGCACCTGGCCTGGCTTTCTATTTGTTCATTTTTGTGTTGGTTTTTCTATTTTTGGTGTTTCTGGATCATGGACTTCGAATAACTTCTTGGCTTAGCAAATAGTGTCCTTGTTTCTGTCGCTTCTGCTTGAAGATTTCTGTTGTAGGCAATGACCCAATTGGTCAGAAAATATCAGATTATGCCCTGCAAGTTCATGGCAGATGGGAACTTTCTCTGATTGTTGTTTAGAGAAACCATTGAGTGGATCCAATCCCAAAGAGAAAAATCAAATGGAGATTCTATACACGTTGGAGTGTCAGCTCAGGACAAGTTAGGTTGCACGGGATGGTAAGAAGCCAGGCATTACTAAAATAGAATATAAATATTGACAGAAACTGACTGCTTTGAATCCCCACTGCCCTTGGCCAGGGAGGCCTCTCTTCACGTTTTCTGAATGGAACTAAATAAGGAGCCCACGTTACCACAGAAAGGGCACTGTGATTAGAAACCTTTCATGAGCTTCCATGAACTTCTAGGGCTTGGAAATTTCATTTTCAAAATAAAGCTGTTGGATTAGATGATTTTCCCAACCCCTAACCCTCTATATTCATGAATGGGATCGATTCTATAATCATGTTCCTTGAACATTTCTCTGGAAACATTGAGCCATCATAAGGGAGGCCTTCTTTCTGATGTAACAAAGCCAGCTGTGTCCATATGAGAGTGTTGGCCGGGATGGGTAGATGGAGGCTGTGTCCACGCTGGGTCAGCCACGTACCTGGCTGCTTAGCAATTCCTTGTCACCATCTTCCCTTTTCAGCCTCTTTTGTCATGCTAAGAGGCATAAACTAAATGACTGAGGATAAAAGTTTAAGCTCTTTTCATGGGATTCATGTGACACAGCTATATACTGGATATGCGTTATCTCACTGGACTTTACCGTGGTAACTGTGGGGTAAGAATTAGCAGCAGTTCACAGATTAGGGACTTGAGACTGAAAGTTTGGCTTCCCTGTCTCAGGTGGCAAAGCCTGTGGGGTATTCACCTACCTGCTGCATGATAGCCAAAATTCTCTCATCCCTACAGGTGCATACAAGGTAAGAACACCTTTGACAAGTAGAATGTGATGAAAATGCTGCCCAGCCAATTCTAGACTGGGTCTTAGGAGGCCTGAATGCTTCCAGAAACATTTGCTCTCTTAGGAGCTCTGAGTTATCACGTAAGAACCACCTGTCTCCCCACCTACACCCTGAGTTCATTTAACCCACAAGGCTGTGCAAAATAGTAAGTCATTGTTAGGACACAAAGTTGGTAATGGTTTGTTAAGTAGTCATGGGTAACTGAAGCAGGGATCTCAGCATCTTTTTTCCTATGAACTAACATTTGAATTCAGGATGTAATGTGTTGTCTCCATGTGACTTTGTTGAACCAAATAAAGAATTCTAATACCAGATGCAGACACTGCCTCTCTGTTCTCTAAGAGTAGGTGTTGCTCTCTGATCAGAAGAGTCAGCCCTGATGAGTTTAACTTGAGCCTCAGAATCCTACTCAACACAAAGTTCCAGAGAGAAGAGCTTATCAATGCCAATACCTTAGAGATGGTACTGGATATGGAATCTGTCATTCCTTGACTAGATGGTCTCTAAGTTTCTTTCCAATTTCAATGTTTTCTGTTCTGATTTATCTTTTGGCACCATGCAGGTGTCAGGAAATAAATCATGTCAATGCCTCTCTTTAATTCCTTTATCATTAAGTCATAACCTTTCCCAACTCCCAGTCTGATTTTCATACTACAATACCTTGGTTTTTGCTGTGTGACGATACCAGAATCAGTCAAAATCAAGCTCACTGTCCTTGCTAACATTCTGCCCAAGAGGAGAACTAAAGCTCAGCCAGTCACCGCTACAGAAGGTTTGAATTTTGCAAATGTTCTGCTTAGAATAAGGAAGAAAGATGAAGAAAGAGGAGGAAGAACGGGAGGAACAGGAGAAAGAGGTAAAGCCAACAAGCAGAATGGACCCACACTTGCAACATCTCCAAGTTTCTGCAGCAGCTTTGTGTGTGGTTATGTTTTGTTTTAATAAAAGCACATACCATTTTTTTTCTTTGCTGTTATATTCTTTCCATAACAGCTCAGCTAAAGACAGATAATGCTGGAGTGAGCTTTTTCTAAGAATTAGTCTTTTCAAACTGGCCATAGAGATTTGGTAGAAGTCATGGGTTTTAATTGAATTTCTCCTAATGGTCTCCCAGGGGTGGAAAGATGACTGATACAGGCTGACTTTCCCTCGCCCCTTGGTGAAGCTGCATTGCCTCCCACAGAACAGAACGTTCTTTATGTTCTAACCGGGCTTTTCATAACTCCACTAGAGAGCTGTACAAACCCTAGACTTGGCAAAGGCTTTTTTTGTTTTCTGAAGCCAGACGAATTCTGGACCCAGTTCCTGCCTTCTAGGAAGGAATAGCACATGTATCCAGCCTCTTCCTTGATGAAAAAAATACCTCACCCCTTTTTAGACAATTTCTTTTGTTAATAATTTTATAGAAATGTACTGTGCGGGGTGTAAGTCAGCATTTCCATTACACAACAGCCTGCTAGGGCTGCTTCCAGGGGGCAGAGAGTCCTGTTGGCTCTTTTTTTTTTTGAGGTGATCTTCCTCTCTTAATCCATCAGTCTAGACCTTAACAATATTCCCCAAATACCAGCTCAAGCCCTTCATTCTCCCAAAAGCTTTCCATGGTCTCTGGACCTCCTTAGTCTGCAGTGCCGCTTCCCCTGCGTTTCTGCACCACCTGCCGTCAACACCTAGTCTGTGCTGTAAGCATGAGCTTTCTTGTGGCTTCTTTCACTCAAGGCAGGCTGGGTGTGGGGAGCTGTCTCTGCAGCATCTTTTGAACACAGATATCAATTTTCACTTTTCTTTGTACCCTCTTTAGTCCATTGCAAATGCTGGGCAATTGATAAATCCATGTTAAGAAGGATAATGACAAAGGTAGGGCCAAGCTGCGTGGATGAGAGGAGAGAAATCCACACGCTGGGACCACAGGTTCCCTGAACAAACCACTTTCCCACTGTGGATCTAGGTTTCCAACTTGGGTTGTTGGTTTTACTTTCCTTTTTTTTAGTCAGATGACTTGATCTTTAAGGGCTGCCTCACTCTGTCCTCCCATAGGGTTCAGCCTTGGAAACAGGATGGTGTCATTACAGTCCCCCTGCCCATAGCCCTCCTTGGGTGGCACTCTTTTGGGGGGGCCCTATCCTCACGTGCAGCCTGTGCTGTGGACACAGGTACACTGCCAACTTGCACAGTGTGTCTTTCTGCAGCGTCCCTGCTTACATGCTTCCCCAAGACTGAATTCTGGGGAAGGGGATGAGCCATGCCTCCCCGCTGGCTCTGATCTCCCCTGGGCCAGCTCTGCATGCTGGAAAGTTGTGGTTCTGCTGCTGCCAAATGGTTTCCTTTCTTTTTTGAGGTTGCTGTATTGCATAAGTAAAATGATGGTGATAGGATACATGCAACCGCTCAGTCACAAAGACCTGTGCGGCATCGACAGTAACGCCTAAGGAGGCTTCACCATAACTAAGTATCACAACCAGTTTACAGACCAGAAAACTGAGACACAGGAAGGGTTGGTGACTTGAGCAAGGTGTCTCAGCTGGTAAGTGCAGAGCTGCAACTTTGCCTGGTCCCTGAGCCCACATAGTTGCTAAGACACGTGGCAACTCTTTTACCCCTGCATTTTGAAATCCCTGGGAAACATGACACCACCGTCTCAGACCTGGGTTGGAGAAAGGTGTAGAAGTTCAAGATATTGTGTACTCGGCTCATCCAGAAACAACCTGAGAGCTCAATTCTCTTCTTTCCCCATGCAGCAGCTTCCCAGAACAGCTGTCCATCTGTGTTCTATTGTCACATGTTTATTTCTTCTTCGTGAGCTTTTATAATTCCCGCCTTTTATGGGATGCTCTTACTCTGAAAATACAGAGTGGATTTACAGGGCTGGCAGAAGTGCGCTGTTGGTCATTTTCCCAGTGCTGTCATTATGAGGTGCATGGGGCCAGGCAACAATTGGATTTTATGATCAATTACTACCAGGATGAATTGCTAATAAACATGTCATTAGAAACCAAAGGGAGGTATTTCATGGCAACTGTTTCTCGTCTTGGCTTTTCTCCTTTTTTGAACTTGACATACGCCACCTGAGAGAGCTGGCTCAGGCCAGCGTGCTTGGGGGGTCTGTTGTTTATAAATTGCTTTCTCTGGAGCCTCCCTGTAAGGGTCAGGAATCAGCAGTGACCACTGGAGGGTGCTAGACACTGGAGGGTAGATCGTGCTTACTACATCTCATCACTGCAGGCACAACACGGGCTTAACAGATACATTTGGTTCAAATTCCGCTTCTGCTCTTTACAGATTTTGTGGTTCTAGGCAAGTCTCCTACTTTTCTAAATTCTTGGTTTTCACATCTCTACAATGGAAACAACAATGTTAATCTCAAAAATTTTGTTTAGAAGATTAAACCAGATAGCATGCTTTCTGGAAGGCAGAAACCAAAGAAAGAAACCCTGGTGTCTGCTTTTCAAAGTGATCAGAATGGGGATGTAGCAAGCTCTTGCTTTACACAGTGAGAGGGAGCACAGCAATCCCCAGAGCATGATATGGTCGGCCAGCAATGGGCAGGTGAAAGGCAGGAAAGTGGAGCACAACTCCACATGTTAGCAGCGAGCATTTGGGAAGCCTGGCTGGAAGACATGGAGTCCCAGAGAGAGGATGGCCATCTAGGAGTAGGAGCCTGAGATTAAGCAAAGAAGGATCAGCTTTTTCAACAAGAGTCCTGATGAGAGGAGGGGCTTAGTCATTGAATAGGCTGGAGCTGCTCAGACAGCTGCATGGAAAACTCTCTCAACACCTGGGCACATGGTCTATCCCAGAGATTGTAGATTCTCTCTTATTGTTGGGGAAACTCCTTTTGCTGTCTTTGGAGGTGAATGACAGTGAAAACAGCTGTATTCATTCATTCTTTCACTGCTTAATAAAGACATACCTTAGACTGGGTAATTTATAAAGGAAAAAGGTTTGATTGACTCACAATTCAGCATGGCTGGGAGGCCTCAGGAAACTTGCTGTCATGGTGGAAGGAGAAGCAAACACATCCTTTTTCACATGACAGCAGGGAGAAGAAGAATGAGAGCTGAGCGAAGGAGGAAGCCCCTTGTAAAACCATCAGATCGCTTGAGAACTTACTATCACAACAACAGGACAGTCGAAACCTCTCCCATGATTCAATTATCTCTACCTGGTCCCTCCCACCACATGTGGGGATTATGGGAACTACAATTCATGATGAGATCTGGGTGGGAACACAGCCAAACCATATCAGCAACTACCTATTGAGAACTCAATCTAGCTAGACAGGAGGCTGACCATTCTGCCTGGTTTTCCTGACTTGACGATCCAGGGAGACGTCTGTATCGCTGCCTCATTTTGTAGATGAAAAAACTAAAGTTCAGAGAGGTTACATAAATTACTCAGGCTCCATGAAGGTCAGATCCTCACATTCATCCTGGGGACCATCCCATGGCACAAACCCTCACTGATGTCCCTGCAGCTAACTTAGGAAGCATCCTCATTCTTGATTCTAGAGGAAATGCGCTAGAAAGGGCCCCACACTCCTTCCCTCAGAACCTGTAATGACAGTTCCTAATCTTCTTGTTCCTCATTCTTCTGTAAACGCCTCCACCCCACCGGCCCAGGGATGTTAACATAGGGGCTGAGAGTGGGTCTGACACATCCTGCCACAGTCCCCTGTAAACTTGACAGTTCTCTCTCTCTTTTCCCTGCATCCTATTGGATGAGGTGAGAGTTCAGTTGTTCTTGTTGTCTTTGAACATACTTTATTTTTAGAGAAGTCTTAGGTTCACTGTGTAATTGAGTGGAAAGTATAGGGAGTTCCCATAGACCCACTGTTCCCAAATACGCTCAGCCTCCCTTGCTATCAAAGTCCCCCACCACGGTGGTACATTTGTTGCAACTGATAAGCCTACATTGACACATCACCCAAAGTCCCCAGTTTATGTTAAGAATCACTCTTAGTGTTTTATATTTTGTGAATTTGGACAAATGTATAATGAGGTATACCCATCATTAGAGTGTCGTACAGAGTAGTTTCACTGCCCTGAAAATGTTTTTGCTCTGCTTATTTATTTTTTCTTCGCCAAACCCTGGGCAACCACTGATATTTTTACTCTTTCCATAGTTTTATCTTTTCTAGAATGCCATGTAATTGGGATCACTCAGTATGTAGCCTTTTTGGAATGGCTTCTTTTACTTAGTAATATGCATTTAAGTTTCTTCTGTGTCTTTTCGTGGCTTGATAGCTCAATCTTTTTTTTGGATGTGCCCTAATTTATTTGTTTATCTACTGAAAGATATTTTGGTTGCTTCTAAGTTTTGGCTATGGTGAATAAATCTTCTATAAACATCTGCAGGTAATTATGTGGACATAAGTTTTCAGCTCTTATGTGTAAATAGCAAGAAGCTTGATTGGCATGATTGCTTTGCTGGATCGTATGGGAAGAGTACATTTAGTTTTATAAGGAACTGCTGAACTGGCTTTCAAAATGGTCATACTATTTTGCATTTCCACCAGAAATGAATGAATCTGTTGCCCGGCATCCTCACCAGAACCTGGTGGTGGTAGTGTTTTGTGTACTCATCGTGTAGTGTATAGTGGGATCTCACTGTGGTTTTAATTTATATCTTTCTGATGACATATAATGTTGAGCAACTTTTTGTATACACACTTTCCATCTGTTATGTTTTCCTTGGTAAGATGTCTTTTAAGGTCTTTTGATCACTTTTTAATCAGTTTGTTCATGTTTTATTGTTTAGTTTCAAGAGGTTTTTTTGTAGGTTTTGGATAAAGCCTCTTTGTTAGATATGACTTGTGCAAATGTGTTTTCTCAGTCTTTGGTTTGTCTTATGCTCTTCATAGTGCCTTTTATAGACATTTTAAATTTTAATAAAGTTTGGCTTATTGGCCAGGCACAGTGGCTTTAGCCTGTAATCCCAGCACTTTGGAAGGCTGAGGCAGGTGGACCACCTGAGATCAGATGATCATGTTAACATGGGGAAACCCCGTCCTTACTAAAAATACAAAACATTAGCCAGGTGTGGTGGCGGAGGCCTGTAGTCCCAGCTACTCCAGAGGCTGAGGCAGGAGAATCACTTGAACCCAGGAGGCAGAGGCTGCAGTGAGTAGAGATGATGCCACTGCACTTTAGCCTGGGCGACAGGGTAAAACACCGTCTCAAAACAAAACAAAACAAAACAAAACAAAAAAACAAACAAAAAACAAAAAAACCAAACAAAAAAGTTCAGCCTATAAATTATTTCTTTTATGAATTATGCCTTTGGTGTTGCATTTAAAAATTTATTGCTGTATCTAAAGTTAGCTAAGTTTTCTCCTATGTTATCTTTTAGGACGTTTATATTTTTGTGCTTTACATCTAGGTTTATGGTCCATTTTGAGCCAGTTTTCTAGAAGGATATCAGGTCTGTTTCTAGATTCAGTTTTGGCTTGTGGATGTCTGTTGTTCCACTACTGTTTGTTGAAAATACCATATTTGCACCGTTATTTTGCCTTTCCTCCTTTGTCAAAGATCAGTTGATTCTGTATATATATATATATATATATATATATATATATATATATATATGTCTATTTCCTGGCTCTGTATTCTGTACAATCACTCTATTTGTCTATTTCTTTTCACCAGAGCTACACTATTTTGATTGCTGATTGTAGCTTTAGTCTTGAAGTTGATAGTGTCAGTTCTCAGATTTTGGTATTCTCTTTCAATATTGATTTGGCTATTCTGGGTCATTTTCCCTTCCATATAAACTTTGAAATCATTCTGTCATTATCATTAAATAACCTGCTGGGATTTTAAATGGGATTTTATTGAATCTATAGATCACATTGGAAAGAGCTTAAAGCTTGAAAATATCGAAACTTTCTATTCCTGAACATGAAATATCTCTTTCTTAATTTAATTGTTTAATTTATTTGGTTAGAGTTTTAGTTTTTTTGTATAAATTGTTACAGACTGAATGTCTGTGCCACTCATTTCCTCTCAAAATTCATACGTTGAGAGACTCCCCCTGTGACGGTATTGGGAGGTGAATCCTTCAGCAAGTGATTAGGTAATGAGGGTAAAGCCACCATAAATGGGACTAAGGCTTTCATAAAAGAGACTCTTAAGGGCTCTCTTTCTGCTTCCCTTATGTGAGAATACAGACAGAAGCACACCCTAATGAGATGGCAAATCTGCCAGCATTTTAATCTTGGACTTCACAGCCTCCAAAATTGTGAGAAAAAACTTGTTGTAGTTTATAAGCCACCTATTTTATGGTATTCTGTCATAGCAGCCCAAACTGCCTAAGATATAGATATTGTACATATTTTGTTAGATTTATACTTAAGCATTTTATGCTTTACTTATTCATCATTGGTACACAGGAGACTTACTGACTTTTGTATATTAACCTTGTATCCTGCAACCTTGTTAAAATTGCTTATAAGTTCCAGGAATTGCTCTTTTCACTCTTTCAGATTTTTTACACAGACAATCACGTAATCTGCAAACAAAGACAGTTTCATTTCTTCCTTCCAAGTATGTATATCTTTTTCTTTTCTTTTCTAACCTTATTGAATTAGTTAAGACTTCCAATACCGTGTTGGAAAGCATTTGAGAATAAATATTCTTGTCTCGTTCCTGATTTTAGTGGAGAAGCTTCTTGTTTCTCACCGTTAAGTATGATATTAGTTGTAGGTTTTTTCTGTAGATTTTAGAATTCAGTTTTGACCCCTTCCATGCTAGCTCCCTCTTATCAATCTTGTTTTTTTGTTTGTTTGTTTGCTTTTGTTTTTAGAAATGTATTTAAGTTTTCCTGCTATCCTAGTCCTTCTAACTTTTCATCACCCTGGGCTCTCTCCTAGGTTTTCCCTAAGTCATTTGTACAATGAAGTTTTAGTGTTCATCAAATGGAGCTATTTAGCACTCAAGCCTTGAGGGCCCTGCTGTCTCTGAATTGATGACCTTGAGTTCTGTTCTGAGCCACAATGTGAAGGAAAAGACTGTGTTCCATCGAGCCCATGCACAGTGTACTTACTGGTGATGTACATTTTTTAAAAATGGAAAACCATTGTGGATAAATGGATCCTCACTGCTTACCAGAATATTTAATTAATCCAGTCACCCCATTCCCAATCTATGGGAGATGAATGGAAGGTTTTCTTGCAGTGAAATCAAGTTCTCATTTATATGACCATCTGTTCCTGAGATAGAGTGCCCTGTGGAGCCTATACAGCTTTGGTGTTGCTGCTTGCTTTACTCAACTCCGGTTATCTTTTCAAAGTACCATGAGCAGAAGCTTATGGGAGGAAAAAGTAAGTAGTAAAATCCTTCTGTTCTGTTTTTTTGTATGTTAATCACAGAAAAGAAAAATTATTCTTAGGATTTGCATGGGTACCTAGAGAATTAGAGATTATAAAAAAGTTGAAAATAATCTTTTTAGCTTTCTCACAGATAAGGCTAAAATTACACAGATTGTATCTACCAACATAAATTTACAAACCATATCCACCTTGACTTTAGAGATGTTGGGAACTCTTGGATTTCTGGAAAAACTTTAAACCAGAGTTATATCTACTGAATCTCAGTTCTTGAGCACTCTTCTCTTGAGTTTAGTTTCTCAATAGCTTTCTTTATTTTTTTGTATTTATTTATTTATGGTGGAGGTGCAGAGTCTCAGTCTGTCACTCAGGCTGGAGGGCAGTGGCAGGATCTTGGCTCACTGTAACCTCCACCTCCTGTGTTAAAGCAATTCTCCTGCCTCAGCCTCCAGAGTAGTTGGGACTACAGGCGTGCACCACCATGCCTGGCTAGTTTTTTGTATTTTTAGTAGACGTGATGTTTCACAACGTTGGCCAGGCTGGTCTCAAACTCTTGCTCTCAGGTGACCCACCTGCCTCAAGCCTCCCAAAGAGCTGGGATTACAGGCATGAGCCAGCCTTCTTTTTGTTTTAATTTGTAATGTAGAGAGAGTCTGTTTGTAAGGGTATCTTGTTGCTGTGTTAAAGTTTGCAGGATATTTGGTCACTTTCTCTCTCTCTCATACATGCATGCATGCGCGTGCACGCGCGCACACACACACACACACACACACACACACACACAGTGTAAAAGTAGTCTCTTAATCAAATGGGTGCTTTTTCTGATATGATGAATGAATTAACCATGTTTTGTATTGCAATCATCCCCAAGAGTACTCAGCTCTTGGGGGCTCTGTGGCCCCAGAATTGGTTTGGTTAATAGCCCAGCAATTTTCTTGAATAGCTCCATGAAAAAGCCCTGGAAAAGGTCAAATTTTTTTTTCCCTATTAACACTTCAAAAAAGCCAATTAATTGACTCAAAGTGCCTCAGGGAGGAGAATCTTGTTCCCAATTATAACAAGCTCTGTTTTGAATAGAAATTTAAATCCTCCTTTCTGTAGAAGCTTGAAGGTGAGGTAGCTCTCACAGATTCCTTTCTTTCACAAGGCTGAAAATATAGATGAACTCAGTGAGATTCATCTGTGCAGGCCAGAGTCTTGTGGTTCACAGAGAGGGCCACAGGAGACTGAGCCAGGGACTTATGAGAAAGGAAGTGGGAGAAGGGAAGAGGGAAAGTGAGAAGGGAGGAAGAGAAAAGAGAGAGAGAAAAACCAGCCACCATCTGCCAGCCAACCTTCTCCCAGCACCTTGCATACTATGCTCTGCTTAACCAGAAACTGATCCCTGTGACACAAAGATTTAAGGCCCTTTGAAATGCATTCTGTGAACAGAAGAGGAGCATGCCTCTTGCATGTTATTGTACATCTTCTTGCTGGCAAGAGTGACCAGGCAACTCATTTGCAGCTTTATCTGCTTTGTACACCCAATAAATAGTATCCTACTTGAGACAACAAAAAACACTGATGAATCCCTACTTAATAAGGCTAGCCACTTGGGGAGAGGAGAAAAAGCCTAGCATTTAGCATTTATTTTTTCAAAAGGAGATTTTGCTTTCTCTTCTCATTTTTTATGTTGAAAAACAGAGAAGAGCCACACAGCCAGCGCCCCACCCCCACTCCTTTCGTTCTGAGCTTTTGTGTCTGGGGATTGGCTGGGGATAGACTTGCTGTGAGGAGATCACAGCTTGTCTTGGGGCAGGGAGGGGGTGCTGGAGGCTGGCTGTTAACCCTGTGAATACCAGATAACTGAGGGTTAAGCTCAAAACATGGATCCTTGCTTTAGGATAGAGCTAAAGTTGGGAGAGAACTGTGAAGAGAACTCACATGTTCTGTCCATAGCAATTTTTAAAAGTAAAAATAGTAGCATTTCTGTTTCTAAAGGCAATATTTTATGACTATATAAAACTCAGGGAAAAAAACAGAAACAAATTATATAACAGAAGAAAACAATTCCAGTATCAATGGCAACTGTTAATTATGGTTATTAATGTAATTATCATGGATTATTTTTGATAATATAACTTACTGAACACATGCTAGGTGCTTTACATAGCTAGGCTATTCTTCCTAAAACTGCCCTAGAATGTAAGTATTATTTTCTGCATTTGACTGATGAAAAAACATTTTATATATGTATTTCTAATTTCCTTTTTTGTGACTACTTAAGTACTTAGGTTATGTTTACACAATCTTCTTTTCTTTCACTTAGCAAAGTGAGAAACTCTGTATTTTCTCACACCACATTTTTAAATGACTTCATAACCCTACATGTTATATACTAATTTAAATCTGTATCTAAATTTAAATTTAAATATATAGTAATTTAAATATAATTACTATATACATGCTACATAGTAATTTAAATCTAAAGAACGCCCTACATGAGATGAATCTCATGATATAGGTAGACATTTCCCTGTGTTTAGATATTTACATAATTGCGAATGTTTTCTTTTGCAAATGAGATGGCATTTTGGATCTCTTGTGTGCATGGCTAATTATTTCTTTAAGCCAGGTTTCCAGAAGTTTCCCAGTCATTGAGCATTTGAGGCTCTTGATGCATATGCCAAGTAGTCATAGAGAAAGACATAGCAGCTTACCTCTGCAGGCATCATTGTATGAAAGGAAGACCCAGGCTCTCTTACCACCTTGAACAGAAGTCTTTTGCTAAGGCGATAGCTGCATGTCCAAGCCTAGTGTATGGCATGCATTTTGCCTTCTGCAGCCCAGAAAAGGTGCATAAACACCACTAGTCAATCTGAAAAAAACATTGATTTCTAGCTGGTTATTATTTCCTAGCAAGTGTTCTACAAGTTGGGTGTGTTGTATATTGTTTCTGTAGTTTCATATTTTTTAAGTATTGTATTTAAAAAAAATATGTCCTTTAAGGTGAGCAGTAAATGTGTTTGCTATCCCCCCAAAAAGAAATCAAGTTACACTGAATGCATATTTGGTTTAGTCAGTATCATCCTAAATGTGTGCACTAATGTTTAGAAGTTTGCAGTTCACCCCCAAACCTCAGCAATCCAAGTTCCCCTGGGTGACCATCACTCACCTAGAAGAAGGACAATAACAGGCACATTTCCAAAATTATCTTCTTTGTTGTGCAGTCCACACAGGAACATGATGCTTCTGCAGGTCTGAAGTGATCTAGAAATCGCAGGTGGAGTGAAAATATGCCTGCTTTGCTGGTAACGTCAGGAAGGTTTGGGGAAGCTGTGGTCGATCTTGGAAAGCCATGAAGAGCCTCCCTTTCTGTCGAATCCAGCTTCCAAAAGGAGGAGTTGATTTTTTGTAAATAGAATCTCAGAAGGCAAATGAAGGCAGAGACAAGGAAAATGGACTTCCTCAGTAGCAGCTAGGTTGTCAGAAAAGTTACCCTACGGCTAGTGCTTTGGTCTGACCTGATTTGTTTGCCTCACAAATATCTGAGTATGTTGTTTTCTAGGACCTGTTTTGCTAATCTGTGAATTCTCCAGCACTAACTCTAAATAATCCCTTCTTTAGGGTCCACTTTCTGGAACTTGTGAATATTTTGGATTGTTCTCCAACCTCCATTCTAGTTATTTCATTTCCACTGAGACTAGTTCAGCAGCGAAAGCACTTGCTTGAGATTCTGTGTTCGAGTTTCAACTTCAGCAACTTACTTTTCCTTTTGGCCTCAGTTTTCAAGGTTTCCCAAACTTGGTCAGTTGCGTGAGTTGGCTGTTAAAAGTTCCAAGTACCCTTCCTTTTTTTCCCACATTTTCCAGGAAAATCTGAGTCAGGATGCTGGGGAGGACACTTAAGTACATCAGTCAATTAGATGATTATCAAATTTAGGAAACAGTAGACCAAATGGATTAACTGGATTAAAATGCAGAGTCCCAGGCCCCAGACCAGACCTACTGAACCAGCATCTGCTGTTTAGCAAGAGCCCCAGCTGATGTGTAGGACATAAAATTTTGCAAAGCACAGGGCTAGACAATCTCTCAGGTCTACTGCAGATCAGAAACACAGCAATTCTGAGGTTTTCTTCAATTTTCTAATGTTATTTCCAGCTCTTTCCCCTCTCTTCTTGACGTGCTGAGGAGAAATTTATCTGTGATAGGTAGAGTAGGTGACTTGTTCTGTGAATTTCTAATGTCTCTGCAAGGACTTTACATGTTGAAGGAAGTTGGGACTCAGGGGGTTAAATGCAAAATACATTATCATAGGACAGCTGCTCCAGCATCACATTCTAAAATCTGATAAATGAAAAATGGGCATGGTATCAAATTTAATCACATTTGTATTCAGATGCTGTTGAGAGCAGACACTGATTTATGAAGTAGCAACAGACACCAGATTTCCTGCCTGTGTTATATACATATGAATGGGTGGACGGATGGATAGATAAACAGACAGTGAAATTATGTTGCAAATTACATGGCACCAGACCTGTTTATAACCTAGATCTCATCAAACCAATATTAAAAACTACTACAGATATACATATATTTTTTTTTCCTGGGCAGTGGCTGGTTGGCTTACTTTTACCCTGAAAAACAGACTTCTTTCGAAGGATTCTTTCTTAATTTGTGCAGTACTGAAAATGCTTCTGCTTTGCTCAGTAGACAGTATTACCGTATTTGTATACAGAAGATGTTCTTTATGGGATGGGAAAGGATAAAGGGATGTTCAAACCATCACTCATTCTGCTGCACACCCTCCCGCTCCCCCGCAACTCTGTTAAAATATCAAAAAGGCAAGGGGCTGCTGTATATATCAGGGACTCCTCACCAAGATCTAGGCTTTTAGAGGAGCTGTGAAGAGCCGAAGTGAAAGAGGCAAACATTCATAATGGATTAATAATAAAGAAGATAAGCAACTTTACTCTCAGTTAAGCAAGGCAGGGAGATCTAGGTTCAGCGTTTCTTGATATTTACAGTTTTGAAGGTAAACCACTTGGCTGATGAGGTTCTCTATTTTGGGACAGATATTGCTTAATATCACTAGAGACATTTAACAGTCTTTGCAGTATGCTTTCTTTACCATGCCTTTTCCTTGTAGAGCCTTCTTGTATTGGGCAAATTTAATCAGATTTTATTTGTCTTTCAAAGGTCACGTAGGTACATTCACTCACTTTGAACCAATATTTCTCAACACCGTGTTATGCTGTGCACAGGAAACATAGAAATAGATGACCCATGATCTGTCTTAAAAAAAAAAAAAAGCAGCAGCTCTGTATCTGTGGACAAGTCAGATAGACACAGATGATTTCAGTATAATTAGGAGGAATCACTGAACTCAGCCCAGGGAGCTGGAGTAGCTCAGAGGAGAAGTACCTGATTCACACTGGGAAGGTGTCGCGGCACAGGCTTCCTGGAAGGGGAGACACTGAATGGAATTCAAAAGGAAGAGATACCTCCTACTTGTCCTTTAAGAAACAGGGTGGTGGGTGTTCTTAACGGAGAAATAGGAGAGATGGGTTTTCCAGTTGTGGGAAATCATGGAGAATAGTAAGAGTGTGATGATGAGAAGACAGTGCACAGCTGTGGTATGACTGGGACAAAACCATCCATCCTCTGGATGCCAGGAGGCGGGCACCACAGTCACTGTCCTGTGGCCTTAATTCCTGGGGGAAAGACCACATGGTCATCACCTGAACAAATGGACTGGGGAGAAGTAGAAGTGAAAGAAAGGGAACAATGAAGAAGATAGTATCAAAGACCCAGTAGCAGTGGGAGTTCGATTGGCACAGAGGATTTGGGAAGAAGGACCCAGATTTGAGTAGTTTCCGCTCTAGGTGCTGAAGATGACCATGATCTAATAGATGCTGTAGATGAGGGAGAGAAGATTTTGGAAAGGCCTTCTTCTTGGAATTCTAGGTAAGTGATGATGCTATTTACTAAGAGAAAACATCCAGAAGAAGGAACTTGCTTTGTCTTTATTTTGATTTTATTTTGGCGGAATTGAGGAGATAAGGAATTATTACCGTTAAGTAGGTGGAAATAATGTCAACTTAAACCTTCCGTCTCCTAGGGAGCTCTTCCTGACAATCGCAACTGGAAAGAGCGTGCTCCTTTAGGAAACAGAGCACATACTACCCATTGAGAATCCATTATTACTTTGAATTCTTAGTTTTGTTTTCATTTGCTTATTTATCTTCTTAATTAAATTATCTCTTCAAGGGAGAGAACCACTTCTTATTCTTGTTGGATCCTGCACAGTGCCTGAAGCATTCTGTTGTGTGCAGAAAGTATTGGTGAATGCTTGTTAATTGATTTGTTGAATTTTATTTTTTCATTGACCACATTCCTAAGAAACAGCCAAACCCAAAGTTAGGAAGCCATCTGGCAAGAATTGCTCAAGAGAATGCTTCTTGGCTCTCACATCTTAAAGGTCTAAAAATAGCTAACATTTATTGAACATTTAACTATATGCCAGGTAGTATGCTAAGCCCATTATATATGTTATCTCATGTAATTAATCTTCAAAACAATCTTGTGTCATAAATGCTACAAATACTTAGATTTTAAAACTGAGGAAAATGAGATTCAAGGAGATTGTCTTTTTTTGGCAGTCAGTAAGTTGTACATGGGAGTCTCAAAACCAGACTTCACATCTACTGACTTCAATGACCCTGAAATTTGTCCACAGAAAGCATTTAACATAATTGTATTCACCATCTGCTTCTCTACCATTAAAAACTATGGTTAAGTCTCTTGTTGTTCTAGTCTTCATTAGTTTTCCAGTCTTTGAAATATTGTAAAAAGACCAAAAAAAGGAAGAGACTTACTCATAGTGCTCTGTCCAGGAGTAGAGTCAGAATTAGCACCTAGATCTTGATACAGGGAATTTCTTACTCTACTGTGTTGGTTTTAAAAAACTCTACTGCTGAGGCAAACTTTTTGCTGGGCACTGTAGGTAACAGAAAGAAACCTAGGGTCTGCTCTTTGTCTCCAGAAGCCTTACAAACTAGTAGAGGATGCATAACAGAAGAGCTTATGAAGTTAAAGATGCCAGCGTTGTGAGATCGTTATAGACAGAACATGGTAGGAAGGACTGCTTGACAAAGTGAATGCCTATCTTTCAGAAAATACAGGTAAGTGTGATGTACCCATCATCACAAGCAGATGGAATCCTTAGAGTCAGATTTCATTTACATATCACCTATTATATGTAGTTATTGCTGAACAGATACTACAACAGCTAAAGGCAGAAAGAGAGTATGTGAGTGTAGGAGTCAGTAAACATCTCACTGCTATTGATTTTCAAGCTGAAGCTAGAGAAGAAGATTCCTAAGACCCAGGAGGAAATTATCATACTGAGTTAGAGGGTGCAAGTTTGGGAGGTTTGACTTTATGACCTCTCCAGCATCCAGTGGGAATGATTCTTTCTAGGGATTTGGTTTGTTGCCGGAGAGCCTGGCCACCTAATATTTGGTTGCTTTGTTGATTAGCAAATTTTCTCTGAAATATTCCTCACACTCATGAGCCCCCTTCCTGGGGTAGGTGGACCCAGAAAATATTTTCTCCAAATTTAGTTGGCCATGTGTTTGAAGCTCAGATGGACCTAACACTTTCAGCATCATTGTCACTACTGTGTGTCTGTAGTAGGTGTGAGGCTTTCTATAGTATCATGAAGTTAGCCATGTGGGATTGCAAAAAGTTTCCTTTTTCCATTGGGGAGAAATAGTCTATTTTAGATGGTGGAGCCCCTACCACATCTCCCAAAACTTAAATTATAACATGTATAGTAATTTAGTTCTGATTTGTTATTTTGTCATTCTTAAAGCCTAATAAAAGCCACATCAGCCTAAAGACCCTCCTAATTTTTATGAACAGTTCACAGAGACATTAATGGTGATTCAGTCATGTGTCATGAAAAGTCAACCTTGAGCCAAAGAGAGTGGAGAGTCATACTGGCCATTTTGGGGACCAACCAAAATGGCAGAGGACGTACAAAGGGCAAAACCTTTAAGAGGTGTTTTTTTTTTTTTTTTTGAGACGGAGTTTCGCTCTTGTTACCCAGGCTGGAGTGCAATGGCGCGATCTCGGCTCACCGCAACCTCCGCCTCCTGGGTTCAAGCAATTCTCCTGCCTCAGCCTCCCGAGTAGCTGGGACTACAGGCACGTGCCACCATGCCCAGCTAATTTTTGTATTTTTAGTAGAGACG